>JAVIWB010003194.1:0-42571 GCA_031893035.1 Dermolepida albohirtum | reverse complement strand
CTCGGAGTCGTTGAGCCAGCTTTGCCAGATGCCATGATTTTTTGCATTTAGGTTTTTCGAAAAAATCCATTTTTCATCACCCGTCACTATTTGATGCAGAAATGACTTCCGATCATACCTTTGAAGCAGCATTTCACAGAGGATTTTTCGATTTTCCATTTGCCTGTCGTTCAATTGATGTGGACTCATTTTCCCATCTTTTGGACTTGTCCCATTCCTTGTAATGAGTCGCTAATTGTCTCTTGGACCGCCCTTAACGCTTCTGCCAATTGTTTTTGAGCTTGGGTTAGGTCTTCATTCAATAACTTCGGCAGTTTCGCAACTTTTTCGGTCTACCAGAAATTTCTTTGTCTTGCACATCATCACTTTTGAATAGTCGAAAGCACGTCTAACATGGTTGGAGCATGCTCACCATAAGTTTCTATCAGCAAACGATGAGAATCAGCGGCTTTTTCCTTGTGACTAAATAAGAAATGTAATGCGCGACGCGAATGCACTTTTTCAGGCACGAAACTCGACATTTTCAAAGAGGTATAAATCTATGACAGTGTTACTTTCGCAAAATATAACATGTATGACTTTGAAGTTTGATGTCAGTAGAATAATATGACGTATTGTATACTTAAGCCTAGCGACATCTGTTAGAAAAACCGGTGGTGACTTTTCGATACACCTGGTAAAGTGTGTGGTTCCTCCATATGCTTTCACAACAAAACTAGAGAATAGCACTAACTAATCTTGCAGATTTTGACTCACAATACCACCTGTTTTCGAACATGAATAGTTCTCATATCATCATCGTGTGTTAATTTTGGCTGTAGGTAAGTTCATATGATATGGCGTTCCCGAACTACCTTGGATGTTCTCTGTCCTAAGAGGTAATTCACCAGGAAGAAGTTTAAATACATTTGCCAGAGGTTCAGCAAACATTGCCGCTTTCTCTTTGCTGGTTTTAACTTAGTTACCATATGTATTATTTTTTATTGGCGGAATTATTTATTTCTATCCGTTTAAATACTTGGTAGCTTTCCAAAATTATCCTCTTAATAAAATATTTAAAATCAGCGCCGAAATCAGTAACACCGGATATTTATATAACTTAATCTGATACCAACAAACTCAAACAATAATAAAATTCAAGGAAGACTTCAATTTATAAATAACGAATCCCTTAAATAGCAGTTTTGTGTTTATATACATTCATAGTTATAAACTGCAATCGTGAACGCTTGAGCGAAGATGATTACAAAAGCAATTTGTATAATCTCCAAGCTTCGTACATAACACAAACGACACAGATATATTTAACAGATTACGTGGGCGATGGAACAAGTTTCCGTCGAGTTTGAGGCAGCCCTCGTGATCGTATTTGTCAGAGTTGTGTTGTAACCTCTAGTGGCCCACATGTCACCCGTCCAAACGATCACCTGCGCCCCTTGTCAGTAATTTTTTACAAACATTCGTGATCACCGTTTGACGCCATTCCAATAATGGTTTTTTATTAAAATTTTTAGACACGCACGACAACGCGCATATGCTCATAACAACAAATGAAGGGTATACAATTACATATACAGTTATATTTCGAAAGTTGGTATCGATTGGTTATTAGAAAAATATTTTGTGGAATGCTGTTCTTCATATTGTTACACACTTGCTAGGATTCCTTGATGATAATAAAATAAAACAAAAAATTAACAGAAACAACTACCTAACGGGTGGCGAAAAAGAATTGCCATAATTTAAACAGGCTGCCATTTTGTTATAATATAAAAAGTTTATTTGAAAGTGTAAAATCATGACATTAATTGGAAAAAATTTTTGTTAAATGGCAACCTCCCCAGTTGATCATAATTGCGCTCTTTTAGGTTTTTTGAATCGTTGCTCGTAAAACAACTGGCTTCAAATTGGCGATTTCTTCTTCAATGTTAGCTTTCAAAACTTGAAAGGACTTTTTTGTGGTGAACGCGAGATTTTAAAAACCCCCAAAACGAAGAATTTGGTTTTTGGGTTGGCGATCTGGACGGCCAGTTCAAATCTCCAAAACGGGAGTCACTGACCTGGAAATTGGTGTTCAAAATCCCTGTTCCCGAGCTATGTGAGTGGTTTCCGTCCTGTTGAAATCAAAATGATAAACCCCAATTAGCAACTTGTGGTAAAAGAACTCGTTTAGCATCTGCCTGTAACGCTCACCATTTACGGTTACGGTGGTGCTATCGGCGTTTTCACGGCAGATGCCCCCCAAACAGTCACTTTAAGGGGATGCATTGCCTCTTCATACATTTCATATGGATTTTCTGTGCCCCAAGAACCGCAAATATTGTTCGTTTACATAACCACTTAAGTAGAAATGGGCTTCATCCTATTATGATTTTTATAGAAATCATCCTCTTCTTGCACCAAGTTTAACAGAGTAAGTTAACCTTGTCTGACGGTCAGCAGGCAGCAATTCGTGAAAAGTTTGCACTTTGTAGGGAAGCATTTCAAATCTGATGCCTAATTGCGTGCATCGTCGTCACGTTGATGTTTGTGGATTTTTTCTGACGTCGTAAAGTTTAATGTCGACTGTGGTTGATTGAATTAAAAAAAAAAGGAAAACAAAACTCCTTTCCACAATAATGTTAGTATTATGTATAAGTATTTTAAATAATTGTCATCACCAATAATAATTAATACGATGTCGCACCTGGATCTTTGATACTCGCATAAAAAATTCCCACAATTTCCCCCTCTATCGACCAAAACGCACTGACTTATTTCACACAATTTTTTTTTCCAGTCTTAAAACTGGCACATAATAAAGCACTTTCCCTTAACTTACGGACCTTTTTAACGGTCAAATCTTTGAGGAACTCATAGAGGAAGAATTGTTATCCAAGCTTTTGCTATGTTTATACCCATGGTTTTTATTTTTCACAAAAAATTTAAATTATTTAATTAATTATTTATATTTACATTAAATGTAGACTACCGCTGTTACACTATGATTATTTTTTAGCACGTGTTTCGCTAAACTTGATTTCTCAGGCCGAAAACTTACTAGGCATATGTTCTTTATACTGTATTTTTATAGAGTGTTTAATTTGATCCATGTATTGTTTATTACAATCTCGGCATTTTTTTCTAAATCCCCGATTTCTGATTTAACTCGGCTTTATTTTTCACATTTTCTGAGAGATTTTAATGGAGTTCCTAACTGATGTGTAACTAGAAATTCGCGTTCCTTAAAAACCTTGTTAACTTTTTTTGTAACTGGGTGGAACAGTAATATATAAATTGTTTTTCTAGATTGTTTTAAAGCATCAAACAAGTGGTATCTCGAATACCACTTAAAAGTTAAAAGTCAGCTTTCCTATTTTAACTATGATTAAGCACATTGCGAAATACAATGGTTTTGATTCAGAAATAATCAAAACCATAATTTAATAACACTTAATTACCTATCGTATCTCACTTCCGCTATAAATGGAAAAGATAATTGCCTATTGCTGTTCCTAGTTTCTGTTTTTAGAATTTATCATCGAATTGGAAACAATTTTGAAACATGCGTAGGGTTGTCTATCTCAAAAAACTTTTGTAATGTTTAAGTTGATATGCATTTATTTGCAGGGTAGTTGCCTTTGGAAATGGGTTTTTGTTCGCACAAGTAGACGATTTTTAAAAAAGGGGAACAATTAGAAAACTTTCCCTTTCCAGATCTGGAATGGAATAGAAATATTTAAATAAATAAAAAATAAATACATGTAGTACAACTGCTGCGTAACATCAGGGCATGAACGAACTGGACCCCAATCCGTAGCGAAAATTGTCCGATATATGAAAACGTTTGGGGGAAATGTTCCAAACTTTATATTAAATTTCGGGGGGGGGTTTTTTACAAAATTAATATATATTTTATCCAGCTAGTTTCTTATGAGGTGCTTCTAGTTACATACACTACTGCATTTGACAAATCTATATTCTGTTAGCATTCAGTTGAATGAAAAAATGTTGGTCTAGAACTTACGGTTCTCTCAAACGGAAATTGCACCACAGCGTCAACATTGTTCAAAAACACTTCCACGTCCTCTCGGATTTTTACGATATGGCGAAAAAAAGAGGCGCACAAGTTTTAGTGGCCTCTTTTTTTTGGCTCTTTATTCTGTCGTCGCCGATGAGTCATCAACAACGAGCGATGCTGAAATGTAAATTTATTGAAAGGAACCGAACGGCATTATTGAAGCGGTGTACACATCCGTCCGGGGAGACGATTATCAATCATGCACAGTTATTATCGGTAGACCATCGCGGAGGGTATCGCCAGTTTGGTCGGGAAGATATTCAACCTCTTTTCCCTTTTTTAATTCGTCTCCGCCGAATGATTTGGCAAAACATTTTTAGACGGTTAATTGTCGATGCGGTGCACGGTTGTAAAAGTTTGCCGATATTACATTAGCCGGAATGCGAGACTTTATTCGATTGGAAAATGTAAAAAGGACAATGCGAACAATGGAAAGTTTATTTAATTTTCATGTTCGAATTCACTTTATCGGGCAAACATGCTCAAAATTTTTTTGTAAAAAAAAACCAATCGCCCAGTAAAATATATCAACAGAAAAAGGTAAATAAAACCTCTTTTCACAAAAATGTTGACAACAAAGTTGACAACAACTTACTTATCCAAATGCGTATAGAGAATACGAACATTATTGTGGAAAAGGGTTTTATTTACATTTTTTGATCAATTAATCCCACGCCTCCACTCAAATTTACCAGTGAAGTATATAAAGGGTGTTTCAAATTGCGCGGTTTTTGTTAAGAGTAAATAAAAATAGATGGCGCACTAAAATTTTTGGGGATGGGGATTTTAAAAAAATTTTAAGAGACCGGGTTCCCTGGAAGATCAAAAAAGTGAAAAATACAGTCGTAATGGTCGTTCATAAGAAAATATTGGTTTGATTCTTGCAAGTGTTCTGAAGATCCTGAAATGTCCATTAGACGACGTTCACAACAACTTAATTGTGGATAAAAAGAGGGCGTATTTTACACAAAGATTTAGCTCTGAAGGCATATAAGATTCAAATAACACAGGAACTGAAGCCATTAGATCATTTAAAACATCGTTCATTTGTCAATTTCATCAATGAACAACCAACTGATTTTTCTCAAAAAATAATATTTTCTGATGAGGCACATTTTAAACTTGGTGGTTATGTTAATAAACAAAATTGCCGTATCTGGGGTGAGGAAAATCCACAAATTATTCATGAGAAATCTATGCATCCTAAACGAGTTACTTTTTGGTGTGCACTATGGCCAGGTAGTGTATTTGACCTTATTTATTTGAAAATGCTGCTAGTGAAGCTGTAACTGTCAATGGTGATCGATATCGTCGGATGATAACCGAATTTTTGTGGCCTGAATTAATGAATATTGATCTAGAGGATATGTGGTTTCAACAGAATGGCGCTACATCTCACTTTGCACACGAATCAATTGATTTATTGAGAGAAAAATTTTCTGGAAATTTCAAGAAACGGTGATGTTAATTGGCCACCAAGATCATGTGATTTGACACTGTTAGACTATTTTCTTTTGGGGTTTTGTGAAAAGTCACTTATAAAAACAATCCACAATCAATTCCTGCTTTGAAAGATGGAATTATTGTGTCATTGGTGAGATAAACCTCAAATTTTTTCAAAATGTCATTGAAAATTTTAATAAAAGAGTGGACGTCTGTGGAGCTGCAAGGGAGGCCATTTGGCAGATATTATTTTTCGCATATAAATGTCATAATTATTGATACTTTAATTACCAATAAAAATTTTTTAAAGTGAATCAAATTATGTATTTTATTTATTCTTTAAGAAAACCGCGAAATTTGAATCAGCCTTTATTTGTAAAAAATTTTGTTCAAATATTTTCTGTAAGTTTTGTTGGAGTCGTAGCTAGTTGAAATTAAATTTAAAAACAAATGGGAAAAACCCCTTTTTATAAATCTTAATAATCTATATACGTATTTCGATAACTAAGTTGTCATCATCAGCAGAAGTTAATTAAAAGTCGCATTTTACCTGTGTTAAAGCGCGCATGGAAAAGACTAACCGCGAATTACTTTACACCGAGATCAAATACACGCTGTCTTTCATAAGAAACATGCGGATGGTTGGGGTTTTTCCCGTAGGCCAGGATGGTAACGTAGCGAGCGTAGAAAAAAATGAACCACCTTGCGATGCATCCGTTTTTATATCGTTATAACATTTACATTATAAATAACACACATTATTTACAGCTGTTGCGTAGCGCAAAATGGATAAGACTGATAAAATGTGTGCAGCATGACGCAAGTTTCCACATTCGTCTCGGAGAGCAACGTACACCGTGCTGAAAAGGTGTTCTTTTAGTTAGAAAATGCCCGCTCGACAACTACGGATGTAATACACGTATAATTAAAATAATCTTTAAAAGTAGATAACGGATCTATACACGCACCAACCTGGTAAAATTGAAGTCGTTGTTTTATAATACCCTCGAGCCTTTCTTCTATTTATTATTTCACTTATAGCACATAGCAGTGAGTGTACATTGTTCATAATAAAAGGCAAATACAAAGTAGATTATCGCTTGCTCATGAACTCGTACAGTGGGTCGAGAACAAGTAGCGTAATGTACTGTGGTCCGATGAATTGAAATTAGTTTTATTTAATTTCGCTGCCTACCAACAACATGTGCGAAGACCACCATTGACAGCATTTCAACCCAAGTACACCAAAGGGACGGTAAAATTCGGATGTTCAAGCATCATGCTGTGGAAGTATTTTTCGTGGTATGGCGTATGCCCTTTATACAAGATAGAAGGCATAATAAATGCTGATGTCTATGTGAACATATGACAAACTGTGCTACCATATGAAGAGGAAGAAATGCCACTAAGGTGGTTGTATATGCAACCATGGTTTCGAGATAATAACGTTCGCATATTTGGTCGGCCGGCGCAATCGCCAGACTTAAACCCCATTGAAAATTTATGGGTGGAGTTGAAAAAGACTGTATCTGCTGTTAAGATGAAAAATATTGACGATCCGTGGAGAATATGCCAAGCCGAATGGCAATTAATTTCAACAGAGACATGTAGATAACTGGTGAACTCGTTGCCCCGCAGATGTCAAGAGGTGATAAACAATAAAGGTTAAGCAACAAAATGTTAAGTGTTTCAATCCAATTAACAAAGTAAAAAATGACACTTATTTAGTATTTTAGCGTGACTGCTATTTTAATGCACAATTATTTTGTTTCTCTTTGGTACTAAGAATCCTATTTATTTATTATTACAGTTATGTAACATGTTGAAATAAAGAGCTCAATAAATTTGAACTTCTTTTATTTAATAAATTGATATTTCAGGAAATTTAAGACTACTGCTATTTTCGTGCAAAGCCATTACACTTCACTCTTCTGTGGTGTGAAAATTTATATATATATACGTACGTGTATATATGTACCAGCGTGAGAGTGTTTTATATATGTATGATGAGCGGCAGATCAGCTCTAGAAGATGGATGTGATCTCGTTGAAACGTCGACAGAACGGACACAACCCACACGCGGCTTAGAACCCGAGAAAATACATCTTCAACATACGTCCGCGGAACATCAAATGCAACATATATATAAACTTACCTATATTTATATATATATATATATATATATTTATACAGTGTGTATCAGCCAAATGGAATAAATTCGATAATAATTAAATCGAAGGGTGTTCGAAAAAATGCTCAGACACGTCGATTGGGATTTTTAGTTGCGTATTTTTTTAAATAAAAAGTTTATATACAGGGTGTGTTATGTAAAAGTGATCAATACCAACTTTCTTATTTTAAATGCAACACCCTGTCAAATATTAAATTTTTGGATTCTTTAGAAAATTTCAGACATATTTCATGTACAATGTCCTATACCTATCTTCGACTGTTTCGGAAATATTAAATGTTTTCAGATTAATAATTTTGTTTACAATTAAAATAAGATTTGCATATAATAGTTTGTTTACCGATCTACTAAGTGAAAATCTTTAATTGTACTTGTACTTCGTTTTAAAATACTTTGCCTTAGCAAAGTGTTGTCAGTGTCATAGTGTTGTCAGTGTCATAACTGTTTGAATTTCGTTAACTACATTTCAGCAAAATGGTTCATTTAACAGAAATGCACAAAATAACAATTCTGCAGATGATTGGTTATGGAGATAACACACGGACACAAATGGAAGTTGCTCACTTATTTCATGAGAAATTTCTAAATTTGCCGCCTATATCCCAAGGAACAATTAGTAAAATAGAAGAGCAGTTTCGCGAGTTTGGACATGTAAGGCAAATAAAAAAGCAGCTGCGAATGCAGTAAGTAATGATACCAAACTGGATATTGTGCTTGAGTTTGAAGAAAACCCGCATACTTCTAGTAGACAAGCAGCGTCAATGTTCGATGTTTGCCATTCATCGATTACTCGCACATTAAAAGAAAATAAAATGCATCCCTATAAAATTATACCAACTCAGGAGCTCATGGAAGACGACTTTGATAGGAGAACGTATTTTTGTGAACAAATGATGACAATGTTAGATAACAATGTGATCCAATTAGAACATATTTTATTTTCTGATGAGTGTACCTTTACGCTTCACGGTCATGCTAATCGTCAAAATTGCCGCTATTGGTCCAGGGAAAATCCTTACTGGATGAGGGAAGAACATACGCAATGCCCTGAGAAGGTTAATTTTTTGGCAGGAATTGTTGGAGATCATATTGTAGGTCCTTTTTTCATTGATGGAAATTTGAATGGCGACAATTATTTAGCATTGCTTCAAAATAATCTCGTGCCAGCTTTAACAAACTTATATTCTGATCTAGCAAACCCACAAGTTCCAGCAAATACGATGTGGTTCCAGCAAGATGGAGCACCATCCCATTACCAAATCAATGTCCGGCAGTACCTCAACCAAATATTCCCGAATCGGTGGATAGGTAGGCGAGGATCGATGGAATGGCCAGCACGATCCCCTGATCTAACGCCATTAGACTTCTTCTTATGGGGATATGTCAAGAGTATAGTATACAAAACTAAACCCCTCGACTTAGCTGACTTAAGAAGACGAATAATAGTTGCGATTAGATCGGTCACACCTGAGATGTTGAGCAACGTTAGAAAAAATTTTTATTTAAGATTAGGATGTTGTCAAGACGTTTGCGGCGAACACTTTGAACATCTCCTACAGTGACATTAATGTTTTCTTGTTATTTTTTACATTATGAAAAATTTTTCAAATTAATCTGAAAACATTTAATATTTCCGAAACAGTCGAAGATAGGTATAGGATATTGTACATGAAATATATCTGGAATTTTCTAAAGAATCTAAAAATTTAATATTTGACAGGGTATTGTATTTAAAATAAGAAAGTTGGTATTGACCACTTTTACATGACACACCCTGTATATAAACTTTTTATTTAAAAAAAATACGCAACTAAAAATCCCAATCGACGTGTCCGAGCGTTTTTTCGAACACCCTTCCATTTAATTATTATCGAATTTATTCCATTTGGCTGATACACACTGTACAGTTAAGTAAAGTGTAACGTTTGTAGTCCACTCCATCGAGACATAACATGAAGTAATGGTCAATGACGTTGTGGAAATACTATATTCGGCCTTAACCATGGCAATTTACTAGTAACTTACGAACTGGCTAAACATGTCTTGATTGACGAACATATAACCATTAAAGTTACGAAGATTCGATGACGTCTAACGTGGAATATCAATATGCACATTAATGCTATGCATTGCTGCTACTAGAAAGCCACAAAATTAGAAACAATAAAGATTGGATTTAGATTAGGACTTCATAATCTTATTTTGAACATATATCCACAATTATCGGAAATCGCGACATCGCAAATATAAAGAATGAAGATAGAGACTGCAGCATAATTAAGAATCGGAAAAACTAATTATTATATTTCGAAGTAAGGCAAGAATAGCCAGCAAAAGTACATTGAAATTCAAACACCGTTTCAGAAAATATCATCACAATCTATTTGCAAAAAAAAAACGCGGGGGCTCACAAATCCCACAAATACCAATATACAACAAATATCTAAAGTATCGTACCATTATTCAAACTAATATTCAAAGAAACACATATGCCAGCCATATCATTAAATGATCAAAAAAGGTAAATAAAGCCTCTTTTCACAATAATGTTCGTATTCTGTATACGCATTTCGACAACTAAGTTGCCATCATCAGCAGATAATCACAGTGTCGCACCTGGATCTGCGGTAAAACTCGCACTGAAACAACTCCGTACAAGATATTAACCGTCGAAAGCCAAACACACTGTAGATTTTTTCGCATAATTTAAAATATTTTCTAGTCTTAAAACTAACCACTTACATTAAAGTACACCCCAAACACACTTGTGAACCTTTTTAACGGTGGTATTTTTTTCCAGGAATTCAAAAGGGCAAGAATATGTTATTGGATCCTTATCGATGGGTAGCACGTGGTTTTTGCTTCTTGAAATGTAGATGTCCTCATAGCTATCTAATTCACGGTGATGATTTATATTTTTGATTAAATGTAGGCAATCTGTAGTTACATTATGATTATTTTCTAGCACGTGCTTTGCTAAACTGGATTTCTCAAGTCGACCAACTTAATATGCGCCATATGTTCTTCATACCGGGTTTCTATCGATCGTTTTATCTGGCTAGTGTATTGTTTATTACAATCTAGACATTTACTTAATAATTAACAGCACTCTTTAAAAACTCTATTTAAATTTTTTGTCAAGGGTGAAATGGCATGTCTCGATTGCTTTGATGTGACAGACATGAGGTGCCCTGGATTGTCCTTTTTATGTTAGCCTTCGTAAATAATCCATTGATTTTTTTCCGAATGAAAACAATTGTATCTCGCAATCTTCTTAATAAAATATAATAAAATAACTCTCTTTCGTATCTCACTTTTGTTAGTGGGAAACTAAGCAAGCGATTGATAAAAAAACTCAAACAAACATCTTTTGTTGCATGCTGTTATTTGAATCCACTGTGATAAATCTATTAACATTAGTTTCTTTTTGGAAAATATCAACAGAAACAATAGCAACGGGCAATCGTCTTTCTCCATTTATAGCTGATTTATAATGAGTAATTTTGGAGTTAAATTTAAATATTACGCCAAATATTTTCTAAGAGTTTGGATTAGGTATGATTTCGTCAAGCAATTATAATAAATTCAAAACTCCCGACGATTAAATTTACTGTAGAAAAAGATATGACAAAACTAATGTTAATACATTTATTAAAAAAATTCCTCAATCGAAAATAAAAACTCTAATGAATATTCGTCATTCCAATAACGGCTGTGACAATAATTTGAAACAATTGAAATAATAATGAGTGCACTAGACACCATGAAGCTAGGAGTAAATACCAGTGTATCATATCAGCCGTATACAGTCCGGGCCTATAGACACGTGTGTTAAGTGAAAAGTTTTCCAATGTTATGAACCGGCTAAAACATAAATTAAAACGCATACTATAAATGACATATTGTTCTTCTAAGTGGTCGCTTTAATCATTTTTGGAAACTCTTTTTCCATTCAAAAGTGGGTATCTCAGATGTGTAAATACGTTGACTGCTACATCCGATGTTGAACAATGCCTTCCACGCATTATATCCTTGATAAACAGAGACAAAATGAAATCGGAAGATGATAAATTAGAATTATACAGACAATAATACATTAATTCCATTGTGTGTATCAATCAGTATTAAGTTCTTTGATCCTCTAAAGTGGTTGTGGCTCTATACGCAGCAATTGAGGAAAGTACACTACAAAAACGAGAAAATTTTGTCAACTTAGGCCCGTTTCAACGTTTAGTTTTGAGTTCGCAGGAATAAATCTAAGTTTCATCCATTACGATAGTAAACAGAATTTAAAGTATTTCTGTTAAATTTTATAAGCATTTTTTAGCAATTGATAGAAGCCATTCTTTGAATTTCAACCAAATTGCGCGGAATCCAATGAGCACAAAGCGATTCAGAACGAAATACTCATATTTGATATCATGTACATATGTACTTATTTGTTTCATGTTAGTATCTATGAATGTGTGAATGTCATGGTATATAACATGCTTATACATTTCATTTCTTAAATGACATCGACGTTTGTTCGTCACTAAGATTTTCACATCCGCTATTTAGTTCTGCAAAGTAGCTAGCAAGAGTGCCTTTGATAGTGCTTTCTCCTTAATATCAATAGTGGTGTTGATCGACGCATTGTTGGTGAGTTAATATCAAAAAAATCTTACAAAATCATCATTCAAAAGTATTCATTTTTTCCCGACACGAACTTTTTTAAGGCAATATACAAATGAAATTAGTTGGCTTTTTTGATCTGTTATCGGTATCATTGTATGAAAATCATACACTTAACCTTTAGTTATGCCACCTAGTACTGGTTTCTGAACGCCCTGCAACCTTGTAAATGGTCTTCCAATAGGGACCTCCGAGCTTTGACAATTGATAGGGGATATATTGTTGAAGCTGCATCTGTCGAATTGGTTGTCATTTATTCAGTCTGTTTTGCCAAATCACCATGGACGGATATAGCGTTCAACAACATGTGCAAATGATAAAATTGTTTTATCAAAATGGATGTTCTGTTCGGGCTTCGCCAATTTTACGGTCGCCATAGTCGTGCCATCGGATTCGCAGTGTGGTGGATAAATTTGAGACCACTAGTTCAGTAAACAGTGAACCAACACCCGTACGACGACGAACGCAAGATCTGGCCGAAAACATCGCCGTTGTCCGTGAGAGTGTGCAGGAGAATCCGAGGCAGTCGATTTCGCATCGCTCACAAGAACTCGGCTTTTTGCAGACCACAACTTGTCTGCGCCGTGATTTGGGCCTGCACCCGTACAAAATTCAACTGACCCAGGTAAACGACCATAGACAACGACGTGTGTTCTCTGAATGGGCCCTGGAGCAGTTGGAAACTGACTCTAATTTTCATAAAAAAATCATTTTCAGCGATGAAGCCTATTTTTGGATGAATGGGTACGTCAACAAACAAAGTTGTCGAATTTGAGACTATACTAATTCACATGAGATACAAGAGCGTCCAATGCATCCCGAAAAAGTCACTGTTTGGTGTGGATTTTGGGCTGGTGGCGTCATCGGTCCATATTTCTTTGAGAACGACGTTAGCCAGGCCATCATCGTCAACGGCGAGCGCTATAGGTCGATGATTGCCAACTTCTTTTGGCTTGAATTGGATCATATGGACAGCAACGACATGTGGTTTCAACAGGACGGCACTTCGTGCCACACAGCTCATGTCACATTGAATATTCTCCACGAGCGATTTGAGGGCATGGTCATCTCACGTGGAGGTGATGTGAACTGGCCGTTAGACTTTTTCTTCTGGGGTTTTCTTAAATCGCAGGTCTAACCACAAACCACAGCGATCCTCAAAGCCAACATAACCCATGCCATCGGTCAAATTCAGCCTGATTTATGCGTCAGTCATGGAAAATTGGACATTTCGGATGCGCGCCACCCAGCGAAGCCGCGGCGGACATTTGGACGATGTTATATTCCGTACATAATGGCATCGATAGGCCTTTCAAACGAATAAAAAATTTCAATGATATCTCACACACACATTGTTTTATTTAAATTTGAAGATAGGAAGCGTTTAATGAAAGACACGTTATAACATACAGAGAGATTCAAAAGATTGTTGTTGGTGCTCGCATGAAAAATTGTTGAAATGTAATATTCTGATAATTTATAAATGTCAAATACTTATAATTATGTAATCTATTTATAAATATTATATCTTGTAAATAAATTAGTCAATGGTATATTTTTTTGTAACTTGCTTATAATCAAGTGTATTAAAATAAATACATATATCGTTGAACAAGTAAAACTACGTTCACTCCAAAATATTTTTAAAAAGAATAAATTAAGGGCCCAATCCTTCTGATTGTTTGTGTATAAAAAATATATATAAGTAGTGCAAGTAACCACAAGAGTAATCTGAGTTAGGAATTATTTTTAGGATGGATGCGTCATCGTTATCGGTCGTCAAATTAAATGATAAAAATGATCAATTATGGAAAGATTACTTCAAAATATTATTAAAAGTAAAGAAATTCTGGTATGTTATGCAGCAAGATAAACTACAGTCATTGATAAACGGAACAGAAAATTAAGAAAATAATAAATTAAAAGAAATCGAAATATATCAAGAGAAAAGTGCAATCTTTGCATCAATAATGTTAGCTATACTTGAACCAAATCAGACACAGCAAGTAATTAACTTAGATGAAGCAAAATATATATGGCAGAAATTAAAACAAATTCATGAAGGAAAAGTGTCAAGTAGAGGAGTGGAATTACGGTTACAATTAAGTAGCATCAAAAAGGAAAATGGTGAAACATTAGAGCAATTTTTGGCAAGAGAACAATATATCATAGACCAACTTGAACAATGTATTCAGAGATGGTTTGAAAGCACAAGAAGATGAACTAATACTTGCAGATGCAGAAAATGAATTGGAAATGGCATGTATATCACAAAGAAATGATAAAATGAATGATAGGAGAATGATAGGAAAGCATCTAAAGAAAATATCAAGTGCTGGGTATGTAACAAAAAGTGACGTTATGCAAGTGACTGCTATTATCAAGCAGATAAATCTACGGAAATCTACAGATATAGAAATGCTATGATGGATGAGGTAAAGGAAATTTTACTTGGGCAACTACATCAAAAGAACTTGCTAATGAAATAATGGAAGAATTAAAATGTAAGTTCGATATAAGAAATTTAGGTGAAGCAAAATATTTGCTTGGATGGGAAATAATAAGAAATAAAGAAAAGAGTATAATTCATGTGGACCAAAGAAAATACATAAATAAAATTCCAGAAAAGGTCCATATGGGCAATTGTATTGTAGAGGTGTAAGTACATCAACGGAATCGATTAATAATTGCAACTTAAATAAATATGAAGAAGTATAAGCTTATCCTTATAAAGAACTGGAAGCTTAATGTATTTATCATAAGAAATAAAGCATGATATAAATTTTGAAGCAACATATTTAAGCCAATTTAACACCAGGTACAAAAAAGAGCATTGGAAAAAGGAGTGTGGAAATGTAATATTTTGATAATCTACGTATGTTAAGGTATTATGTAAATATGTTGGCAATAATAGAATGGTATATATTTTTTTGTTACTTCCGTAAAACGGCTTCTTGACTTGTAATGTGCTTGTAATCAAGTGTATTAAAATAGATGTATTGTTGAACAAGTAAAACCGTGTTTACTCCAAAATATTTTTAATAACAACAAAAATGACAACGTGTGTATGTACCGTCTTTTTCTTATGTTGCAAACTTATTTAGTGGTGCTACGTAAATGACTAAAAGTATCGTATTCCGTTGTGATTTTGTTTTTTGATAATGTTTATGCACGGTACATCTAATAAAATTAAAAACCGAGTAATGATTACTTATTATTGAAATTAATACAAGTTTCCTATATATTTTTCAAATATACAACAATGTAACGGATTAAATTGAAAAGAGTTTTGATATGAAGCTTACCGAAAATAGTATTTTTTTCGACAATAATTTTGAATCTGAATGATATGTGTAGAGTGAGTACTTAGTTGCAAACCGAATATTTAGATTGTCATCAATGTAAGTTAAGCTCTACTGCTTAATTTTAGTGTTTATCGATGATAACTACAACCTACTTACTTACAATGTTCGACATACACATAAATAAGAAATAGTGTCATTAGTGTACGAAAATAAAACGCTCCAATCTGGAGTCTGTTACCAACTTCAAATATATCAAAATGTTCACTGTATATAATTGTACTTACAGTATGGAGAGTATATTTGATTACCATAGAATGGAAAAGTGGGTGCGCACTCTATTCCATAATTAACTAATACTACTAATATAAGTGATAAAATCGTTAATGCCATGTTAATCTTTTGTAACTTTACCAACAAATAATAAGAATATTCAATATTAATCTCCCGAAAAAATGAACTTTAACATAGATTTAAAAAAAAAGGAACGTGTTAAAATATTATGTTTATTAATATCAATATTTAAGCTTTTGGTAGTATGTTATAATTATTTCATAACAACAACTATATCGAAAAAAAATTATGTGCCTGCTTTTATGTGTTATCAAAGACGTCAGACGTTATTTTATTTTTAATATATTTCTTTAAAATAAGCATTACTTTTTACGGGTTATGTACACATAATCACCAAAAATGAACTTTAAGATGTGTAAAAAAATCATTGTGAATGATTATGGTTGTTTATTACGCAAATTTTAGATAAGACTTTATTTCAACTTAAATTTTGTAATACAAATATATATCGACAAAACGTTGTTTTTTTATATACTATTAAAAGATATTAAGCATGATTTTATTTTTAATATAGTTTTATAGTGTTTCAAATTGCGCGGTTTTTTTAAGAATAAATAAAATATAGTTGGCGCACTGAATTTGTCTGGGTATGTTGGCATTTAAAAAGTGTGATGTATGACATTAATAAAAATGGCTTCGTACATGGTACAACAACCCGTTCAAATTGTTGAATTATTTTATGAAAATCAGCGTTCTGTGAAAAGAGTTTTTAGAAAATTACGTGAATTTTATGGTTTACATAATCGTTCATCTGAAAGCACTATTGGTCGAATTATTAAAAAATTTCAAGAGACCGGTTACGTGGAAGATTAAAAAAGTGAAAAATACAGTCGTAGTGGTCGTTCACAAGAAAATATTGGTTTGGTTCGTGAAAGTGTTACTGGAGATCCTGAAATATCCATTAGACGACGTTCGCAACAACTTGGACTTATTGAATCAACAACATGGCGTATTTTACACAAGGATTTAGCTCTGAAGGCATATAAGGTTCAAATAACACAGGAACTGAAGCCATTATATCATTTAAAACGCCGTTCATTTGTCAATTTCATCAATGAACAACTAGCTGATTTTTCTCAAAAAATAATGTTTTCCGATGAGGCGCATTTTGATCTTGATGGCTATGTTAATAAACAAAATTGTCGTATCTGGGGTGAGGAAAATACACGAATTAATCATGAGAAACCTATACATCCTAAATGAGTTACTGTTCATATCGTCGAATTTTTGTAGCCTGAATTAATAAATATTGACCTAGAGGATATGTGGTTTCAACAGACTGGCGCTACACCTCACTTTGCACACGAATCAATTGATTTATTGAGAGAAAAATTTCCTGGACGTGTAATCTCAAGAAACGGTAATGTTAATTGGCCGCCAAGATCATGTGATTTGACACCGTTAGACTATTCTCTTTGGGGTTATGCGAAAAGTCAGGTTTATAAAAACAATCCACAATCAATTTCTGCTTAGAAAGATGAAGAGGAGGGCATTTGGCAGATATTATTTTTCGCATGTAAATGTCATAACTGATACTTCATTTACCAATAAAAGATTTTTGAAAGTGAATGCAAATTATGTGTTTTATTTATTCTTTAAAAAACCCGAAATTTGAAACAGCCTTTACATACTTACAGCTAAAGCAAGGATGTTTAGACACTATATATGGACTGGTGGGAGAAGATGGTACAGATGTATTCGACTAATCAAGGCCGTCACGTGGCGTGTTGTTAAATGTACTAAGTTTAGTTACGTACTGGTTTCTATTACCGTGATAACGATAAATATTTGATAGTGCCTTGTACCGTAATTATAAGTGAAAATGGAATAATAGCTGCTGTTTTGCATGGACATTGTAAGTAAATTTATCAAACAATTCCCAGACATAAAATATGATGTGTGAAATTAATTCTACATACAAAACGTTATCCGGCATCTCAGAAGAATTTTGTGTTACATTTAATTTATATGTTAACGGCTTGTAATCTACCAAGTAGGATAGAGAAGGAGGAACCATTCCGATAGTTTTGGAATACATATAATGCAGACTACGTATTACCAAACTCTCGAACATGTAAAAACTATTTACCTTGTGCAAACGAAAAAATTGGGATCAATATTAAATCTGCTTTAAAAAATAAAAAACTGTGGCTAAACTGTGATGAGACTACAGATCGAAAAAGTCTATTCTGAATATTGTTGTATGTACATTGGAACGTCTACAATAGTAATCATTTTTATTAGCTAGTAAAAAGGTTGTAAAAGTGTACCATCGTAGATAGTACATTACAATATTTTGAATTGAAACAAACCAAGTAGCAATGTTTGTTACTGATGCCTGCTCGAAAATTCTTTCTGCAGAACGTCGTCTTAAACATGAGTGCCGCACTTCAGTATATTTAACGTACCTGTTACATTGTAACGAACTTCTGATCGTACATCATAATTAAACATTAACTGCGCGTGTTTTGAACTGATGAAAGACGTTTGCGACCAATTAAGACAGTGCGATTTAGAGATACACAATGAGTGAAAAGCTATAATTTACAAATTCTTTATAATTATCTTAGTTAGTTTTTAGAATTATTTCATTGTATATAACAATTGTAGAAGCGTGTAATATGGATGTATCGATTAAAGAAAATGTTTGCAATAATAAATAATAAATAAAAGGATATTAATAATGTTCCATGAATGTTAATTATTTTTGAACAATAGCGTAAATCGTGACGTTGCAATGCTATTAATAAATCAAATTGAACATCCGCCCACGTCATAAAGTGGTCGTTTTTCTCTTCTACCCTAAGGATTATAAAGGTTTGTTTTTCGTTAGATCGGTTTACTTGAGATCCCCTTCGTCCTCTTCCTATCTTCTCCTCCAGCGTCGCCTGTGCGTCATTTAGACGTACACACATTTATTTACAATTACGTACAAGTGAGAGTTTTATAATCTAAACAGAATAATAATAACCCCGTGAAGTTAGAAAAAAGCGTCAATAATTGCTGTTAATATTGTTTTTTTAATTGTCTGGCACGAACTTGTAAATAACAAGTAAAAAGCACGAAAACAGAAGAAACAAACTACGAATAAAAAGCTTGAATTTTGTTAACGTATCATATGTTTAAATAAAAGAACGCCCGCATGGTTAAAATTTAATTATAAGATTTAATAATAGGAAAATTAATATATCGTGTATTCAATGTGAGACAGTCACTAGTACGTTTTTTCGTCGTACACAAATTGTATTTATTGAATACGAAAGAACAGATGGCTGTAGAGAGGAAAAAAACGTGATTAAGTTCTCTGACAGTATTTTGATATTGGTAAATTACCATAATTTGTTGTATTTAGATTATAAAATTGTTTATTTCACTTGTACGTAATTGTAAATAAATATCTAAGACAAGCTTACCTGAATTACGTTCCTGTGGCACCCACCAAATGGTAGACACACACACGTTTTCATTTGTTTCATTCATTTCAGTGCAAATAAACAAAATATTAAAAGTTTTTTTTAAACTCGTCTCCCGAACTGAGTGATTTTAGTTGGTTTGAAAGTGTTATGTGTCAAACTAGATTCTGTGAAATACAGAGCTGTCAATCAATAATAATTCCCTAGAGAATAGTTATTACCACCAACCGTGTTGCAAAATATAATAAGTTTTCCCCACAATTAATTAAAGGTGTTTTACTAATTAAAGCAAGAAGTAATTTTTTTTCGATGCACGTTTGATAGTGGTATACAGCACTATTTGTCAATTAGGTGTTAGTTATCAAGTATTAAATTACTCTAGCAATATTGTTCATTTTCCAACTCTCTTTTTTTACTCTTTCCTGTGGCTGATGCGATACCATATTTCAGGTGTCGGGGCGCATAATATCTTAAAACATGCATTACATCTGTTTGCAGAAACTATTTAAAAAATTACTCATTTGTTGATAGTTTAATAAGCAGCACCAAAAAGTTTTCCCAAATACTTCGAAATAGATCCGTGAATTTCACAAACACTGCCCTGGCATACGAGAACCACCCCAACCAATGATTTCACGTCTAGGAGCAGTTTCATATTATTCAAAAAGCTTTCACACCATAAAATCGTTACTATTACAGAATCAAAGAAAGCCAGATAAAATTTAGTGTTGGTGTTCACAAGGAGTAATAAATTATTCATACGAATGACATTGTACTAACAAATGCCATGAACACCTTGCAAAATATTTCATTAACAATAATAGATCAAATTAAAGTAGTAGATGACATGGAAACTGTTATGTACTTTAAACTGTACTTAAGTATTAGAAAACTTTCGTAGTGTATTACAAAAAAATTCAGATATTGCCAGATTAAGAGACATTTACAGTAATACTTCTCCCACAGATAGGTTAACTCAGTTCAAAGAAATTTCAACTATGCTCTCTATACAAAAACATTTTTACAACGCGACGAATATTGCTTAACGAGAAGATTCTGGAAGCTTATGCTATATTGCAGATGATTAGTCGACTACTTCAGATTATTAATACTTCTCTCATCGGTAACTGTTTAATAACAATAATAACATAAGATATATTACTTATTACTATTTATTCATTCTGTGTTGTGGTACACGCTTTTTTCCCGATATATGTTGGTGACTGCCTAGATTACCGGGGACATCCGTACCAGCTTCGCTCGCCGCCTATGCATGATGTATAAATGTCTCCGTTTATAGTAACTATACGATGTACACCTATGTACACATGACTGATAATACTTCAAATTAAATTATTTATTAGTGTATACATCGCTATTACTGAAAATATTTGTCAATAATATAATTAATTAATGCATGAAAACTAGGCAAACAACAATATACAAAAAGATAAGCATACATAAAATATATTATTAAGAAAAGAATTCATAATAATGGATATAGTTATATAATATTTGTGTTGAAAAATGAATTTGTTTCAAAATATAATTTTAATATGTAAAAATAGTGATAAAAACACATGTTAAATATAAAAATTCTATTACAAAAAGAGGATGAACAATGTAAATAAGTTATTTAAGTATTAAAATTTTAAATTATTGTAATTGTACTAGCTAAAATTTTATTAAATATATACTATATAAAATAACAGTTTTGTTAGAACATATTTAAAAAATACATGAGTGATATAATACGTATGTATATTTAAGTTAAAAGTAAAGTAATACTTTCAATTTGTAAGTCATTGTGTTATGAAATTAAAAGGATATAAAGTTATTATAGGATTAGTCAATATTATAATATGTATCCAAAATCACATGATAATATTCCAAAACATGGTATGCTGGAAAGAGCTAAGTTCCCAAAATTGAGAGGAACTCATTAATAACAGGAAAAGATATGTATTTAGATAAGTAAACAAACATATAAATCTAAATTGTAAGTAAAATGCAATTGAAAATTTAGAATTAATTATTATATATATATATATATATATATATATATATATATATATATATATATCAAAATAGATAGATTAATATAGACGTTTAATAATTCGTGAAATTGTACCAGAATAGCTTAAATATATTATATATATTATATATAACTTGGTGAATATATATTATAATGGGTCGTTTTATAAAACCCAATCAAAAATAAATAACAATAAAAAAAAATTAATGAAATTAATAATTCAATTTAAAAATAACCTTCATTTCTCAAGTGGGTAATGCAGAGTAATATAATGTTAAAAGGAATCATTCTATTATTAATAACACCCTATCTACTACATGTTTCACCGATATCGCGGATCGTCAGGCAGATTTGTGTTATTAATGAACGATTCCTTGGTAGCGTCTATCATACAATTTCGATACAGAAAAATAATGGAGAACAAGCGCCTCTGATAATATAGTTATCAACAAGCGAGGTAGACGCGTTTCTCGCTTTGTCATTCACTATAGTGGACGAGAGAAGGAGGCGCTTGTTATCCATTATTTTTCTGAATCGAAATGATATGATGACGCTACCAAGGAATCGTTCATTAATAACACAAATCTGCCTGACGATCCGTGATATCGGTGAAACATATGTAGTAGATAGGGTGTTATTAATAATAGAATGATTCCTTTTAACATTCTTTTAATTGGCAAATAGCCGTTACGCAATGCGTCTATCTAGACGCGTTTCTCGCTTTATCGTTCAGTATTGTGGACGAGAGAGGGAGGCGCTTGTTATCCATTATGCAGAGTAATGTTCTTTCTTTGCTCAGGGGAGGTTTTGTTTATGATGGATAGATGTAAATACCTACATTAATTATTATTTTCAAATTTAATTTACATAAAAAGACTTAATAACGGTTATATTAAAGAGTAATATCTTAATTCTTGGGAATAAATTATGTTTTAGTAATGAATATATTTGAATTATAAGTATAAAGTCACTTGCACATTCTTTTAAACTAGGTACTAGAATTAAAAATTACATGAAATTACAATTAGATATATGTTTTAATACAATAGTAGGTCAAAAAAATTCGACGAACAATGACATTCGTAAAACAAATAATATCGAAAAATATGGAAATCAGCAAACAAATATAGTAAATTGTTTTCTAAATAAGAACTGGAATGGTAAAATATTAACGTCAATTCAACTGAATGTCATAGTAAAATTAAACTAAATGAAATTCAAGCAACTTTGTCAACTAAGAAATAAAATAAACTTAGCGTTATTACGAAAACTTCAAAATTAAAATGGTATTGATAATAAAGTTCATATCTGGTCATTTTTTAAATAAGTATACAAATTAGGCATATAACTTTTCAATTAAAAAATGACTTTACAATAACATTATCTTATCATTCTTCACATGTCATCTCTTGCTCTATTTGATTTTGGCGGGTTTGATTCTAGAAGTACAGGAGATACGAAATGGCTTACAAATAGTTTAAGATGAATAAATATAGTGAATAAATTATATATAGTAATAATAATATAAAATTATAAGTATGTTATTTATTTGTATAAACAATTATTGAAATTAATCAAGTAAGATTAATATAATGCCTTTCCACCATAATTTTCGTATTCTGTATACGTATTTCAACAAATAAATTGTCATCATCAGCAGATAATTAATCACAGTGTCGCACCTGGAGCCACGGCAAAATCCGCACGGAAACAAAATTTATTTTTATTATTACTAAAATCAACAACTCTCCTATGTTTTTGTTTAGTGCCTATATGAATAAATAAATTATATATTTGGAATATAGCTAAATATTAGTTGCTTATGCGAAGCTTTGAAAGAAATAGAAAATTTAGTAAATATATTCAATTATATTATTTATGCAACTTACTTGAAAAATTAATGTAATTCTTAATTTGAAACTAAATTATGTTTTTTAAATATTTGTAAATAGCAATTACTATTTCTGTTGTTTTCACAAAAATTCTTTACACGTTATATATATATACAATATATATATATATACACCAAGTGTACCAGAAAGTCATTACCGGGTTTTCTAACAGATATCGATAGGCATAAGTATGCAATGTTATGATTTGACACATATGTCATTTTATTCTACTGACATCAAGTTTCAAAGCTATACATTTTATATTTTGCGAAAGTAACACTGTCATAGATTTATACCTCTTTGAAAATGTCGAGTTTCGCGCCTGAAAAAGTGCATTTGTGGACACGCATTACTTTTCTTATTTAATCAAACGAGAAAAGTCGCTGAAAGTCATCGATTGCTGGTAGAAACTTACGGCGAGCATGCTACAACCATAAAAACATGCGAGGCGTGGTTTCGACAATTGGAAAGTAGTGATTTCAATGTGCAAAACAAAGAACGTTCTGGTAGCCCTAAAAAGTTTAAACATGCGAAACTGCAGGAGTTATTGGATGAAGATCTGACCCAAACTCAGAAACAATTGACAGAAGCATTAAATGTGGCTCAAGAAATGATTAGCAACCGATTACGAGCAATGGCAAAATCCAAAAGAAGGGGAAAATGGGTGCCACATCAATTGAATGACAGGCAAATGGAATATCGAAAAATCTTCTGTGAAAAGCTGCTTCAAAGGTATGATCGGAAGTCATTTCTGCATGGAATAGTGGCGGGTAATGAAAAACGGCTTTATTTCGAAAACCCTAAGCGTAAAAATCATGGCTGTCGAAGCCGGTCCATCGACTCTAAGGTCAAATCGTTTTAGTCGTAAGTATTTGGTAGGACCAGAGTGGCATGGTTTATTACGAACTGTTGAAATCTGGCGAAACAGTTAATACTGATCGCTACCGACAACAATTTATTAATTCGAACCATGCGTTGATAGAAAAACGTCCAGAATGGGCCCGACGACACGGTAAAGTGATTTTACAGCACGATAACGGGCCGTCTCATACAGTAAAACCGGTCAAGGAAGCATTGAAAGCACTTGGATGGTACATAATATCGCACACGCCGTACTCGTCGGACCTTGCTCCGTCCGACTATTTCCTTTTCGCATCAATAGGACACGTGCTTGCAGAGCAGTACGTTGCCAATTTTGAAGAAGTTAGAAAATGGCTCGACGAATTTTTTTGCTCAAAGGACAAACGGTTTTTTTGGGATGGCATCTATAAATTGCTTAAAAGATGGGCTAGATGTATGGAATCAAATGGCCAATACTTTGAGTTAATAAGTTTTCCATTTTCTTGAAAAGTATGTAGTTTTTTACAAAAAAAAACTTATAATGACTTTCCGGTACACCTGATATATATAAGTATTATGAAAAATGCACATTACATTAATTATACATCAATACAATATAAACTATTTAAAAAACCGAAACCCAATGCACAGCTATTTAAATGTTTAAATGTGTGCTCTTGCGGGGAAAGGTGAAAAATCTTGGCTTCTGGATTTCTTCCGCATTGTAGTTCGTTGGTTCTGAGGCGACTTAAACTATGTTATTAGGGATTTTGAAATAATTTAGACCGAATGAGGTAAAATATGCATAATTATTATTCATTTTGAGTATACAAAACTGCATTCAATTTTTTTACAAGGAAAAAAAAATATTTCACGGATATAATTCTTTCCGCCTATAATAACCAGCACCATGTTCTATAAGATATTTCGTAACACCTATACATATATCCATTAATATTAAAGAGTCCAAGATAAATGTAGTTGTAAGGATAGTATCCACTAGAACCCACCGGATCTGCAGAAAATATAAAAATACTACAGTAGATTGTTTTAATTAATAAATTTAGAATCATTTAATTTGTGATAATTATTCTATAAACTAGTAAGAAACAAGTATTTGGTTGACAATTTTCCTTTTATTTAAATATCTATTTAAAACCCAATTTAATAGATCCCAAAAATTGTACTATTGTTTATAGTTGGCACTTAGTGATCCAATAGAAAAGTTGTTTGAAGATACATATCTAAATAATCTACATTTAAAGAAATGCCACACCAAGCAAACGACACTAAATAAAATTGAAGTGCTTAGCTTTAATCAGGGTTAAATTTATGAACAAAATGTTTACGCAGGGCGGTCAGAAATTCACAGATAACCGTCAGACAGAACGGTCCTGATTAATTCTGAGTCTAATACAGAAATGTATTGTCATTAGTTAAGCCAAACGAATTGCTTAAAAGAAGTGTAGATTTGGCAACATGGCATAAAACCATAAATAAATCAGTAGGAATGATATGACAAAATACGAGTTTTATTTAAGTCTAATGAAAATAACAATAATAATTATAATTAACGAAAATGCTGAAACTGATAGGTATTGGTTTGAAGACAAAGCTGTAGCCTTTGTGGAAATGAATTTAGGATACACTGCAACACATCTGGTGTAATTAATTGTATTGTGGCGCTAATTTTATGGATTACTTCGTGTTCGTTGGCCGGAGGCATCGCATAAACTTTATAAACTTTTTCCTTCAAAAAACCTCACAGAAGGAAGCCAAGGGGATACGTATCTGGTGATTTTGCAGGCCATGGTCCATTTCGCCTGATTCACCTATCTGGAAAACGTTCGTTCAACCATGCTCTTCTAATTCTTGCATTACGAGCATCATAGTGTATATAATAGATTTTGTCTCTGATATTTAATGGAACATTTTCCAAAAGTTCCTTCAAAACATTTACGTATTCGTTTGCATTTAATCTATTCGGAAGAAATATTGGTTCTACAATTTGAAGATTTAAGATGCCTAGCCAAATATTCATACAAAATTCTTGAATAACTCTGGAGACACCAGATGACCAAATGAACATTCATTCGTCACTCCATAAAATAAGTGGTAAAATGTTGCAAAACATTATTCTTTGCAAATTGTTGTTTTCGTATAAAGGTTGTACCCTTGTAATATGAACCGTTCTTAAAAGGTTTTCCATAAGTACTGAAAGAACTCTTGTCTTATTTGGAATGTTCATTTTCTGGGCTATTTGTGTAGTGCTGCAAGTAATATCCTGATGATCAACTACTTGCATCACGTTGACTAGTAACAAATGTACCCGTTCACGAAGTCGCCCATCCAATCTTCGAAATGTATTGGTAGATGGATAAGCTCGGTGAGAATATCACACTGCATCGTTTGCCAGGTGCTTATTTTCATTTCAAAATCCAAATACCATGTACATATCAGCATATTCCTTGAAAGTGTACGTTACTAATTGCTTGAGATATCACAAAAATGTGGTAAGCAATATAATCGAAAATAATGAACGTTAAACTAACAAACGTTAAAATTTGATAATAATTATTTTTAGATTACAGACATTATGCTGTGCCAAAATTGTCATAGGTACGTAAGAGAGTAGTTCAAGAAGTATTTAATAAGGCAAAATATTACTGTAAAGCAATTAATTACCATCAACTTAGTGGTGCATAATTTTGTTTGATAGTAGAAAAGATTTATTAATAGAAAATTTCAAAAAACATTGATAGTATCTTGTGCCTTAACGACTGACAATACAACATTTCTACGATTATCCGTGAATTTCTGGCCACCATATATAATTGATTTGCTAATTGTTAAAGTACAAAGTTTAGTTAAAATTCGTTACATATGTATACAAAAATCGTTCGTCGAATCAAACCACACTTACATGATTGTACAGGCTGTGCTGGAGCTGGACTTTGGAAGCTGTTGACAGATGTACTCATTACACCTGCATCCAAATCCGATTTATTATTAAAACTTAATACTTGCGGCACGGAATCTTTGTTCTTCACTGTAAAACATATTGCACTATGAAAAGTGAATATAATTAACGTGAAGGTTGTTAATATTATGGTAAGCTTCATTTTTTTGAGTCTCGGAAAATAAATGGTGCTATTTAGACACATTCGTCTTATTTATATGGTGTGCGCAAGGCATTTATGAAGACAAAATAACGTCAGTGATAACTGTTCACATATACTTAGACTAATTATAAACATTATTCAATAGTTTTGTAAAGATAAAAAAATATAATTATTGTCGTCTCCTTTATCGGACATATACACTCCGCGCAACATGAATAGGACCACCCGACTTGTTGCAAGCCTTCTGTGGTTTGAAAAACAATTCATTTACTAAAAATACAATGCAAGTTTGTAATGGTATGATATGGCAAATAATACGCATTATTGCGCAATAGTGCCTAACGTTATGCATTGGGTGACGCAAGTACCACATACATATAAAATGCACCGCGCCGGTTGGATACGACCAGTATTTAATAGTAAGCTACCGGATGAGTGTCGAGTTACAACGTGTATATAAACAAACATCTGTAATTAAGGGTATTGTGCAACGATGGGACGACAGAAGTGCTAAAGTATGGAAGAAATTGGAAAAATTAAAGCGTTCCATCAAGAAGGGTATTCCTCAAGGGCTACTGCAAAGAAAATAAGTCGATCACACCAGGTTGTGAACAATTTTATTAGGGATCTTATGGAAAACGTTTTAAAGGGCGAACAACATCCGTTACAACTAAGAGAGAACGTAGCTATATTACGCGAAGCATCGAATTCGGCATTAACGGCAAGACAAATCGCGAATAACGTTGGAACGAATGCATCGGTAAGAACTGTACAGAAGTTACTGAAGACCTGTCCGCATTTAAAACGTTTGAAAATTAAACGACGGCCTCCTTTAAGGGAATTTCAGCGCACTGCACGTCTTCAGTTTGCTCGAGCAAAAATGTGGTGGACAAGAGAATGGCAAACTGTTATTTTCAGTGACGAGAAGAAGTTTAATTTAGATGGCCCGGATGGGTTTACTTATATATTTACGTACAGTCACACAATCATGGTATGGGGAGCTGTTTCCTATAACGGACCTGTTGATTTAGTAATAGTGAAGGGCAGACAGAATTCGGAAAAGTACGTCCAGCTGCTGCAACAGGTGAAAGACAAATTTTCCAACGTTATGGCAGGTGGGCCATTTGTTTTCCAACAGGATAATGCCAATATTCACACCGCGCGCATTGTTCGACGCTGGTTTCAAGAACAAGGCATGGAGGTTCTTTGGCCATCGCTCTCCCCCGACCTGAACATCATAGAAAATGTTTGGGGATGGTTGTCGCGTAAATTGTACAATGCTACCCAATTCAGTTGCGCTGACGAACTAGAGCAGGCGCTGAAAAGTTGGGCGGATATTGACTACTTGAGAACCCTGTATAATTCCAATCCCGACTATTTGAGGTTATAAGAAATAATGGCAAAAGTATTCATTATTGAACAATAAAGTATTTTGTTATTGCAAACGAATCTTTTATTTTGTAGATTGGTCGTATTCAAGTGGCGTTTAATTACTCTACTTATTGTCATTAGTAACGTACATTTGCACTGACTTTTACAAAAATTATATTTGGTACCTACATACATCTTTTTATCAACCCTCTTATTTTCGAAAACAACAATTCCAGCGCGCTACCATGTTTATACCAACTTTATATGCAGTTGGTCCTATTCATGTTGCGCGGAGTGTATATACACACACAATTCTGATAGACTATATTACATATTATAAAAACAATAATTTTTTGTATATAAGATAAATCTTGAACTTTGGAAAATATATATTACATCTAAAAAAAATAAAATGAAATATAACTAGTCGAATCCGCTTCATCAAGTACAGTTTATAATGAGCGATCAGTTTCAATGAATAGTTTCTCAATAATTGTAGGAAACACTGTTTCTTCCTAGAATGATTGTACAATATCCGCCAATGAACAATTACTGAGTCTAGACAAGAGAACACAAACTTTCTGGCAAAAAATCGTTTTGTATTTCAACGTATTCTTCTTATAAATAATTAAATTTAATGCACCGGTGTATAAGCTTTTTCATTCTTTCAGAAAAATAAGCTTCTTTAGTGATTATTTCCTCATTCAACCTAAATCTTTTGCCACCCAGCCAGTTTTTTAGGTCGAGAAAGAGGAAAAGTCTGACGGGACTAAATAAAGGCGAATAAACTGGATTCGGAAGCAATTCAAACTGTAGTTGCCTGACTTAGCTTCTGGCAAAAAATTGTTTTATATTTCAACGTATTCTTCTTATAAATAATTAAATTTAATGCACCGATGTATAAGCTTCTTCATTCTTTCAGAAAAATAAGCTTTATTAGTGATTATTTCCTCATTCAAACTAAATCTTAACGGCAACACTTTCCAATAGGGTGATACTTATTACCTCACCTGTTATAAAGCAGTTTAAAAGCTCTTTTTAACTTGTTTTAGAAATGTCTTATAATTTCTGAGTTATTGAGTCAAACAGCGAAGGGTGGTGTTAAGCTTGGAGTGGTTTGCAATCCGTTAATGTGCAATTGGACAGCTACATATGTTACAGTTGCTCTTACACTAGATCGGTTTATAAGTCAATAAAGTTCCATTTAAATTGGTGAGATGGTGAGAGACACTTACCTGCGTTTCCTTGTAACTGTTAGTAATATCTAAATGTTTACCACGGTATATAGGTATAGTTATATTAAATCGTCTGTTCTCAGAGAGTATTGACTTTGGATATAGGAAACGTTATATGTGATTGAAAGAGAACTTAGAAGTATCAAACGGTATAGGGTGTTCCACTTGCAAAAAATTAATTTCATCCTTTTGAAAATGTTTTAATTCAATTTCGATTTCAACATGAGTTTATAATATCTTTATTTTATAACAGTTGAATGTTTTTTAAGTATTAAATATTTGAAAGACTGAAATGTTTTCTAGTAAGTATACCTTCTTTTTCTTATAGATGAATTTGTTCAATTAACATCTTATGACAATGCATCACAATTTTAAAAAAGTTTATTATATTTCTTTAATTGTTTAAAAAATTTCTGGTAATCTATCTTCACCTTCTCAAATATCAGATTAATATTAAAACACAAAGATAAATTGAATAACAATAATAATATTCTTAAAGGAATCTTAAAGAAAATTCAGAACGATTGCAAAAGAATTGATCTGGATATTAATATAAAAATACTTGATCGAGTATAATTGATAATTGGTTTAACTTCTTGTTTTTCGGGTAAGTACATACGTATGTATGTAGGTATCATGAAAAATATATTGTATTTTAATGTACATATTTGTTTATGATATAAATTTTTTTCTTTAGTTACTTTATTATATCTTGATTATTTTTGAGGTTATAAAAATATGTATTAACTTTCTTTTTAATTTTTGTATATATATATATATATATATATATATATATATATATATATATGTCTGTACGCCTTTCCCGCTCAGACACCTCCAGAACAATTTCTTCACTACATTTATATATATACATCTATATATATATATATATATATATATATATATTCCGAAACGGAAACACCAGAAAAATCAAAAATTTCGATGGCAGTCTTGCGCTGACTTTTGGAATCATTTACAGTCTCAGGAACACCGAAAAGAAGAATTTTGAATTTGGCAGACTTGGTAAGTTTGATGCCACGAAGGCTGATTCTAAAAGGCCCTTTAGGATTACTCTCGCTTCTTCTGATGTAGTTCTGCAAGTACTTAAAAATCTAAATTATTTGGGAGCTCTGAGAAGTACTCTAACGTCTCAATTTCACGGGATCGTACGCCGTGCCAGCTAAAACTTTATGGAAGCGTTGGGGAGGAGCTCACGATGCGCAGGAACGGCGGTGAGGGTAATCTTAGAATAAAGTATGTTCATTGTGTCCCTCGAATAGTTTCCACTTTAAACTGATTAAGTCCAACAGATGCTCTCCTCTAAATATCTACTATCAAAACGTTTGTGGTCTTCGTAGTAAGACTCATGCGTTGCTTACTGCTAGCTATTCCTCCTCCTTCGACATTTTACTGTTCACTGATACTTGGCTGTGCGAGTCGATTTATAACGCTGAATTTGTTTCTTCTTCATACTCTCTCGTTCGGCATGATTGTGACGAACTCGCCACTGCAGATCTTTGGGGGGCGGTGTTATGATGGGTTTCTCAAATAATATTACTTACGAGGTCGTCTATACCTTAACATTTGATCTGGCATCACCCTTAATTGATCTATTGAGCACAAAGGTTATTGTTGAGGCTCAGTTTTATTATTACTTAGTCTCGGTCTATATTCCACCTGGCCTGGACTGCGATTCTTTGCAACACTTTTTTGATTTACTCGAGGTCTTCATCTCAGCTAAGCATGTGGTCTTGGTCGATGATTTCAACTTTCCTAATCTTGGTTTTGATACAGGTTCTTACAATCCAAAGCTTAGTTTATTTATGTCTTTTGTGGGATTTGTGGGTCTGCGCCAATTCAACAATGTTGTTAATTCAAATGATAGGACACTCGACCTGGTTCTATCTAATGTTACGAGCAACATTGGGATTTTACACTATTCATTGCCGCTTCTTCCTGAGCACGCTCATCATCCTGCTTTAGATACTACTTTACCTCATGCCAAGTCATCCAAACTAATTATTTTCCCTACTAATAATAACATTAGGTGCAAGTTTCGCAAGGCTGACTTCCATCAGCTCTATCTCGACTTCTCTGCGACGGACTAGTCCTTCCTGGATGACTATGGGAATATAGACGAGACTCTTCAGGCTTTCTACAGCAGGGTGTATTGTTTTTTGGATCGTGCTGCCCCCAAGTCTCGTTCTATTCGTGGACATCACCATCCTCCTCGGTGCTCTTCTACTATTAAAAGAAACCAGAAAATGAAGTCGTATTATCATAGGAAGTGGAAGTCTACGCAGCGTGATCATTACAGGATGGAGTTTTCCAGAGATTGCGTGGGTTGGTCAGGAGGGACATTGCGTTGTCTTATGAGTTATGCGTTCGCAGGGCTGAATCTAACCTGATCGAAGATCCACAGTCATTTTGGCAATTTTTTCGAGTCAGGTAAGATGTTCCCAGAATTCCTGGCAAGCTTCATAATATTGCTAATGAGTATACTGACCCAATAGGTATTGTTAATGCATTCGCGATAGCTTTTTCTGGAACCTTCCTGCCTGCATCTGCTGATTCTGCTCTGCCTAATTTGGCGTCTGATCTGCCTCCCCTGTGTCTATTATCTTTTTGTCTGAGGTCGTCCAGAATATTAGGAGATTAAAAAACAAGTTGACCGCTCGTGATGACGGCATTCCCTGTTTCCTGGCGAGGGATTGTGCCCATGTTTTGGCTGATCCATTTTTTAATCAGGCTATCCGTGCGTCTGTGTTTCCGGATATCTGGAAGACCGCCAGGATATCACCTGTCTTCAAGAATGGGGACAGATCTGATGTCCAGAATTATAGACCTATTGCAGTGATCTCTACTTTTGCGAAAGTATTTGAAATACTGCTTTATAGGCGTATCAGTTGGTATCAGATCACATCTTTCTATCGCACAACATCGATTTATGACTCAAATTTCTACTACGACTAACTTGGCTTTGATATCACAGGAAACAGCTCAATCTCTCGATACTGGCAGTCAATTAGACGTTGTTTATACGGACTTTTCCCGTGCGTTTGACTTGATTGATCATCGACTTCTGTTGTATAGACGTTCCTTTGGTCTCGGTGGATCGCTGTTGTAACCGTTCCAATCTTATTTAAGTAATAGAATGAATTATGTTTATTACAATGGTTTTTCTCTCTCGTTTTTTCCATTCTTCCTCGGGTGTTCCACAGGGATCTATCCTTGGACTACTGTTGTTTAATATTTTTGTGGATGACTTGATTAAGTCTATCGATTGCCCGATCTTGGCATACACCGGTGATATTAAGATCTTTCATCGAATTGACTCGCTGTCTGACGTTGACTTGTTGCAGGCCAATGTCAACAAAATTTATAGTTGGTAGTCCTTGTGTACCGCCTAAGTTTAAACATTGGGAAGTGTTCCTTGCTGTTTTACTCTAGAAGGATTTCTAGAATAGAATCCTGTTACTCAATTGGCGGAGTTATGATTTCTCATAGGTCTTCGATTAAAGATCTCGGAGTGATATTTGACGAGAAATTTACTTTCTCTGAGCATGTTCTTGGTGTGACGGCTGCGGTTTACAGATCTCTCGATTTTATAATTCGCACATGCCGATACTTCGATAATATGGACACTTTAAAGACTCTTTTCTTTGCTCATATCGTTTCCAAACTGGAATATGCATCTATAGTCTGGTATTCCTACTATCAGTCTCAAACTAACCTCCTGGAACAAATACAGCGCGAATTTTTTAAATAGCTCTCATTTAAATATGATGTTGGAGCGTCATGACATCGAATCGCTGTCCGATGGAAGGAAGACTCTTAACGCTCTATTTATGCACAGTGTTATAACTGGGAAGGTTGACACACCGGATTTACTGTCGCGTGTTTATTTTATTCTTCCGCGTCTGGGATTAAGGGCGAGTCAATTGATTTATGTCCTTACGGCAAGACCAATATTTTGCTGAAGTTGCTGGTTCATTCGGCGGTCAATTTCAACCATCTACGGATGGATATGCCATAGCCACTGGTTACGAAGATATATTTTGTTTATGTTATATAATCTTATTATATATACAGAATGTTACTATTGTTTAATTTTTTGCATATATTTTTTACTCGTTTTGGAGTAGTCCCTGTTGGGTATTTAATAAAAATAAATATTATAAGACTAATTCGAATAATTTGCAATAGTACATAAATAAATCATAGGGATAGCACAAGATTGGATACTAGATTGGAGTGTTACTAAATAAATACATACGAGGGAGCGTTTTTATATTCGCGGAATGGGGGACAAGGGGTGGAAATAAAAAAAACAAATTATTTTTCTTTTTCAATATATTCACCTGCAAGACGGATACATTTTTCACATCTTTCAATTAATTTATTTATACCCTCATAAAAAAATGATTTCTCTTTATCTGCAAAATACGCCGAAACTGCCTCCTTGACTTCATCATCGGCAGTAAATTTTTTACCCCGCAGCTCTTTTTTCATTTTCGGAAACAGGTAATAATCACTCGGGGCCAGGTCTGGGCTGTAGGGTGGGTGATTCACAATTTCGAAGCCCACCTTATGCAGGGCAGCTAACGCAACGCGGCTCTTGTGGATGGGCGCGTTGTCGTGCAAAAGCAGAACAGCTTTTGTCAATTTTCCCCGTCTTTTCTCTTTAATGGCTTCTTTTAGTCGCTCTAATATTGAAGCGTAATATTCTCCGGTTATAGAAACACCTTTATCTTTATAATCAATCAACAATATTCCTTCCGAGTCCCAAAATACCGTTGCCATGAGTTTTCCAGCTGATTGTGACACTTTAAATTTCTTGGGAGGTGCTGTGCCCTTTTTATGCCACTGCATGGCGTCTTGTTTGGACTCAGGTTCATAATGATGAACCCAAGTTTCGTCTCCAATAACAATTCCACTCAATACACCATCCTTGTCTTCATTACAGAGGTCCAAAAATGCACGCGAGCACTCTACGCGCTGTTGTTTTTGCGGCGGCGTGAGCATTCTCGGCACCCATCTTGCGCTGACCTTAGACATGCCGAGATGATCGTGTAGGATTTTAAAAATTGTTGTATCGGATACTCCAACCATTTCTGCGAGTTGTTTCTTTTTTAGTCTAGCATCTTCGAGTATAATTTGTTCAACTTTTTGGATAAGTGCTGGCGTGGTCACCTCAATGCTCCTGCCCGGCCTCGGGTCGTCTTCAAGGGATTCCCTTCCCTGTTTAAATAAACTATGCCACTTGTACACTATGGTTTTTCCTGGACAAGAGTCGCCGTAAACCAATGACATCTCATTCATTATGGTCGCGACTGATTTTCCTTGCCTGGTAAGGAACTTTATAACGGCACGATATTCGATTTTTTCCATATTTCACTTTTCACTCCTGATTATGTTACTTGGTTGACGATAGCTCAAAGACTAACTGTCTAATAACAATGAAACTTCGTATTTATACTAATCATGAGTCGCTGCACAGGCCACGCCCCCAATGCGCCTACTCACCCCTCTACAACCCGCTCATTCCGCGAATATAAAAACGCTCCCTCGTATTATACAAGATCCTCTAATTTGTTAACATATGATAAATTAGACACATATAAATTGTATTAATGCAGAAAATGAAGTTGATTCCAAGATATCTTGATCCCCAATAATTTCTTGATTTATATTATCTTTCTTCTTAATAAACTTTTGTGATAATTAATCATTAAATTCGATTTATCTTCAATTTAAATATTTTCCAACCAAAAATTTAAAATCACATACAATATATGTACTTTCACAATTCTGGCCATTTTCATCAGAAAAACATTTTCTTCTTCTAAATATTTGTTGTTTTCGCTTTGAATTATTTATATTTTCATTTTCTAAATATAAATAATGTACATTGATAATATATTTTTCCTCATTTATAAAACTTTACAAGTATTTTTTATCAAACTCCTTTTTCTTTTTTATACAAGAGTTTCCATGAAATCAGTCATACTGTAAAGTTTATTAGACTAATATAATTTCCTAAATTTTGAAATAGAAATACCTTATTATAAAAATACTAAGTTGAGCGTGAAAATTATGCAGAAAAAATCAAGTTATCTGTACAAGTGAGAGTCTTCTTTTAGAAAATTAAAATCGTCAACATTATTTTTGTTGTTTTGTACTATTGATTTTACATATTTCATTTAACTGCTTACCTATTTGAACAATTCACATTATTTATTTATATTAAATTAGAAAACCAGACCTTCATTTTATTATCAGTGTAAAATAATTCAGAAAAAAAAATATACATTGCAACAATTGTTACAGTAAAATCAATAGATTAATTGTTTAAAAAGGTGTTTTTTTTCATTTTCAAAACGCACAAAATACTCAACTAGTAAATTTAAGAAAGACTTATGTAGTGGATATTTATACCCAACGCGATATATATATGTATATAAAGGGTTTTCTAATAAGGACTTGACAACTTTTTTCCAAAATAAAATGCAGACCATTTGAGACATTTCAAAAACTTTATTATCGGGTTGAAGTACAATCAAAACATTTATGAATGCAACTCGACTTCGTTCATATGGCCACCGCGGGCACGTTTGTAGCGGTCGATTCGTTGGACCCAATTTTCGATGATTCGGCCACACAATTCGGCCGAAACGGCTGCTATTTAGCGTTCAATGTTGGCTCTGAGCTCTTCCAACATTGTCGGCTTGTTGGCATATACCAATGACTTGACGTAGCCCCAAAGAAAAAAGTCTAGAGGCGTTAAATCGCACGAACGAGGCGGCCAATCGACTGGTCCATTTCTTAAGATAACACGCTCATCAAACTTACTCTTCAATAAATCGATTGTAACGTGTGCTGTGTGGCTTGTGGCACCGTTCTGCTGAAACCACATGTTGTCCAAGTCCATATCTTCCAATTCGGGCCAAAAATAATCGGTAATCATGGCGCGATAACGATTACCATTCACAGTAACGTGACGATCATTATCGTCGACGAAAAAATATGGCCCTATGACGCCGCCGGCATGCAAACCGCACCAAACAGTTATTTCTTGTGGATGAAGTGGTGTTTCATGAAGCACATGTGGATTTTCACCCGACCAATAACGCATATTTTGCTTATTGACGAACCCATTGAGTTAAAAATGAGCTTCGTCACTGAAAACGGTTTTGCGATGGAATTGATCATCTTGGCGCATCTTTTCCAGAGCTTCAAATGATCCATCGGCTTCAATTCTTGAGTCAGCTTGATCTTGTATGGGTGTAAACCAAGATCCATAAAATGGTCTGGGCGATGCCTAACTCTTGAGAACGCCGTGGAATTGACTGATTTGGATCATTTGCTACGGACGTTTCAACGGCAGCGATATTTTCGACACTTCGACCAACTCGTTGTCTCACTGGCACGGCAACATCACACAACGAATATGTAGACTCAAATTTTTGCACTAAACTTGTTACTGCCTGTCTACTAGGGCGAGAATTGCAGACGTTGTTCGTTCGTGTACTTTACCATGATGAAAATGTTAAGTTTACTGAATAAATTGACAGTAAAAGTTCGATGATTAGTGAAAGGGTGCGTTCACAAATTGAATTAAAAGTTGTCAAGTCCCTATTGGAAAACCCTTTATATATATATATATAGTACTGTGTAAAATAAATAAAGACTTGACGATATTTTCCAAAAGTTATTTACTAAAACGTTTTTACTAATAATTATTGGGTTAATTTAATTTATTTATAAATTTATACTTAATTCATCTTTCCAAGAACGATTCATTTATTGGTAGAAATATAATCACTGAAAATTTGCAAGTTTATAACATCATACTTCCGCGTAGGGGTGAGATTGACCGCCTGATAAGAGGATTAAAGTAACAAATTTCATTGCACCACAATGCTCTGCAATATAATTTCAATGGAGAGTTACTTATCTATAAGGTTTTGTTATTAATTCAGTGCTTGAAACGATACAGAGCGGTTCCACAATAGAATTTATTCTTAAAAAAGGCGTCTACGAGTGAAATTTTCATTTTAAGAAAAAATTGTGAGCTGAAAATTGTTATAGTAGATAGAAAATGCCTAGAATAGCATTACTAGACAGAAATAAAATTATTGTTTTACACCAAAAGAGTTATAGACCAGAGAAAATATCAAAGATAGTGAAACGTTCCCGGTATGCCGTGTCGCAAACAATAAAAAGAATAACTGAAACCGGCAGTGTAAGTGATAGACCAAAGAGTGGACGTCCAAAAAAGCTCAGTAAAGCTGATGCACAGTTTTAAAAGTTACTTCCTTAAGAAATCGCAAGAAAGTTAGCGCAAAACTAGCTCAAGATCTTGCACGAACATCTGGTACTTCGGTACATGCTTCAACAGTAAGGCGATACTTGCTCAGATCAGGCTTGAGGGGATGCGTGACCGTGAGAAAACCCTTACAGCGACGAAGTAATAGAGCGAAACCATTAAAATATGCCAGAGGCCACGAAACTTGGGGATATAATGAGTGGCGACAAGTACTATGGACTGACGAATCTAAATATCAATTATTTGGAACGAACAGACGTCAGTATGTTAGACGACGCCCTGGTGAATCGTTATTGGAACCCTGTTTACACACTACCATAAAGCATGTCGGAGGCAATATCCAAGTTTGGAGTTGTATTTCTGCAACAGGTGTGGGTGAAATTGTAAAAATAGAGGGTAAATTAACTGGTGAGAAATACAGAATACTATTAGAAGAACGTGCCATACCATCAGAGCAGCAATTTATTGGCAATAATTTCATTCTACAGCAAGATAATGATGGCAAGCATACCTCAAAACCTGTGAAAACTTATTTAACACAGCACGAAGCAAATAAGGTATTGCAGACTATGATATGGCCAACTCAACTCTAATGCGAACGAAGGCTACGGCTATACTAATTTGTTTACAGAGGCGGGAGGCACTGCATTCGAAAGAGAAGGCTTCACGATAAATTGCTGTCGGTCGTTGGAGTTTAGCGCATGCGCACTTCTTCTACACCAGCGTCAGTCTCGTTATTTAATAGCCACACCACATATATATACATATATATATATATATATATATATATATATATATATAACATATATACATATATAATAGTCACATACTACATTAAAAATAATATTATTTAATAATATAATATAATTTTCAATCTTAGCATTATGATTTGCTAATAAGTTTGAATATTGGCCTGTACTTATTTATCAAAATTGTAGTAAGATTGAAGTTTATTAATTTATTCTATTCAAACAATTATATGATATACACATAATCTAATAAATGCCATTTATTGATATACAAATTGTAGCGAGATTATAACAAATTTATAGCTTACATTTATATTACCGTCTACATTTAAAATTGTATCATACAAAATGTAGAAAATATAATCTCATTATAAAAAGCCTCGCTTTATTTAAATTTGCTATAAAATGATAGATAGTAATGTTTATAAAATAAGTTTAAGAAAAGCGAGATTAAAATATGAACAAATGAAGTAAAAAGTATGTTCTAAAAATAGGTAATTTTCACGTTAGTCGATAAAATTTTACTCCGAGAAAATTGATTGTAAAATAGTATTAAATCATACCTAATTTGCCCAATAAGAGGTTTTAAAAATATCATAAGCATATTATTACGTCGATAATAATTATTGAAAAATAATCGATATTTAATATACGCCAAACCACTATCCTTGATGAACTGTATAGCCTATAGAAATCCACATCTAGAATCATGGTTAGCCTATATATGATTTCCGATCCTGTTTACACCTTTGAGGAAAGAACCAGACTGTTAAAAGGAATGTGTCTGGATATCTAAACAGTCATCGCTAAATGACAAAAAATTCGTCGATTTATAGCAGTACCTGAATAAAATATTGTTTACAAAATCATGGAACAAAATTTGTAAGAGACCTTAAATAAACAAAGGAAGGCCTAAATTAGTTAAATGAATATTCAATTTACAAACTATATCTATATAAACATAAGACGTTAATCCACTAAGATTTGTAGCGACAGAACATCGCTTTTATATGTATTTAATTCAATTAATATAGAGAATAGACATATTTACATATTAATTTATATTAACTTACCCATATTTAACAAGATTTCACACTGAACACACTATTTGTTTTCTTACAAAAAGTTGTTGGGAAAATAGATATTGAGATAAGGATTATTAAGAGAAAGATAATTAAAACTGTTCAGTTAAATTATTATGTAATTTTCTTTACACTTGTACCTATATGAGGGCTGCATTTCTTTCTTTTATTTAAAAGGTAGTTAAGTGTTTATTTTAATTTTAATAAAATGGTAAGGCGTTTATGAAATTATTGTTTATATTATAATAGCTTTTATAAAAACTGTCACACTTTTTCATTAAATTGATTTTGATTTTTTTGTATGTTAAAATTTGTTTTATTTTTCAAGACTAATTCGTTAGATTTGTTTCTTCTGCCGTCTGGGATTTTGAGACTATCAATTAAACTAGCCGAGCATTATTATTTTTTTTAGTTTTCAAAAGTAAATATTTATATGTAGAACTTTAATTATTACATTTTGATTTACAAAAAAAACAAAATAATTATAATACAATACATATATATACGATAGTTTGAGAAAGTAGTGAGAATGACACAGAGGTGGCGCTCTAATTGGTAAAACAAATACGCTGTAATTTAGGTTGCCTATTTATATGTTTACATTCCGATATTTATATAAATCGGTTGGGGGTTAGTTGAATCTGATCCATGATCCGCCACAATAAGTAGATGGGTAAATGAATTTAGACGTGGTAGAACAAGCCGTGTTAATGAAGCGCGCTCTTGAGCATCCAAAATCGTGACTTCTAAGGAAATGATTATAAAAATCCATAATATTATTACGCAAGATCGACGACTCAAAGTGAGAGAGATAGCAGACATGGTAAAAATTTTAACAGAACGCGTACACCACATTTTAGCGAAAAAATTGGGCTTTTCCAAGCTTTCGGCAAGATGGGTGCCGCGATTGCTTACGACTGATCAAAAGTTCGCTCGTTTGCGCATTTCCAATAAGTGTTTGGACCTTTATAAGCTGAATCCGGTTGATTTTTGTAGGCGATTTGTTACTTGCGATGAAACTTGGATACACTACAGTACACCCAAAACTAAACAACAGTCAAAACAATGGTTAGAACGTGGTTCTGCACCTCCAAAGAGCGAAAACCACTTCATCGGCAAACAAGGTGATGCATTAATTTTTTGGGATACAAAGGGCATTTTGCTCATTGATTACCTTCAGAAAGGTGCCACAATAAACGGACAATATTATGTAAAACTTCTACACAAATTAAATGTTGGGATTCGTGCTAAACGGCCAGGAATGGCAAAGAAAAAGATCTTGTTTCACCAAGACAACGCTCCCTCGCATACCAGCACAGTTGCGATGTCCAAAATCCACGAGTTGCATTTCCAACAAGTCTTCCGGAATCGCATTTTAGAGATGGCATAAGGGCATTGGAGCACTGTTGGAATAAATGTATTGCTCTTTTAGGAGAATATATTGAAAAATAAAAATTATATTGTATTTAAAAAATTCGTTTTTCTTTTCCTTCTCATTACTTGTCAAACTACCTACTATATATATATTATATTACGAAAGTTACTTGTATATATTTCATTCAGATTATTTGGAAATAACTCCTTTATTTTTCTTTTTAATATTAAAATTTCATACTTGCTTGTTTAAACTAGCTCTTACTCTCAATACTTAGTTTTAAGTATTATCTCAACGAATTTGTGAATAATATAACTTTTGATATATTTATAAATGTATTATTTATTTATAAATAATATTTCTTTATGATTTACTCTTTGAAAATTTCAAAAAACTTATTAATTTTTCATTGAATAAATAATCAAACAATAACTTTTAACTTGGTCACACTAACTTTGTTTGTTTAATATGTAGTACAACTTCTAAATAATAGCAATAGTAGAGGGACTCAGCCGATTCTCGAACCTTCTCATTGACCTTGACCACAATGCATGTTGGAACGGTCAAGGTCAACGAGGAGGTTCTAGAATCGGCTGAGCCCGAGGCGGTTTCAATGTCAATGTCATTTCAATGTCGAGGTCGTTCCAATGTCAAGGTCACTTCAAAGTCACGGTCGGTTCAATGTCAAGGTCACTTCAAAGTCAAGGTCGTTTCAATGTCAAGGTCATTTCAATGTCAAGGTCACTTCAAAGTCACGGTCGTTTCAATGTCAAGGTCACTCCAATGTCAAGGTCACATCAATGTCAGGTCGTTTCAATGTCAAGGTCGTTTCAATGTCAAGGTCACTTCAATGTCAAGGGCGCTTCGAGGTCGAGATCGTTTCAATGTCAAGGTTAGTAGTAGTCGCTTTTCGATAGGAAGTTTATAAGCCGGTGCTGGTTTTATTTCTATAACAGTTTAAGTTAGTGATATAAGTGAAAATGGGTGTTGTATTAAGAAAGGAACATAGTTTCGAATTATTAGATAGAATTTACGCTTTAGAAATGATTGGAATAGAGGATAGTGATGATGATGGTGATGTTCTGGAACTTAGTATGGTAGAAA
>JAVIWB010003193.1:0-42953 GCA_031893035.1 Dermolepida albohirtum | reverse complement strand
TCGCCCACCGAGCCGTAGATGATCAGCCCCATGCTCGGGGGGATGGTGGCGACGATGAGCGAGGACAGGCCGTTGATGCCGGCCGACCAGCCCCGGGAGTAGCCCTGGCGGAGCATTTCCGGCCCGAGGATGCGGCTTTCCATGGCGGCGTCGGCGACGGCCGATCCCGAGACCCCGCCCATGAGGGTGGACATCACGCACGACACCTGCGCGATGTTGCCGTACATGTGACCGGTGAGGACGTTGGACAGGCGCATGATGCGGGTGGTGATGCCGGTGTGGTTCATGAGGTTGCCGGCGAAGATGAACAGCGGGATGGCCAGCATGGTGAAGGACTGGGTGGTGGACAGCGCCTTCTGGACGGCGATGGTCAGCGGGATCTGATCGGTCGCCCAGAAAAAGGAGAAGCCGGAGATGCCGATGGCGAAGGCGACCGGCATGCCCAGGATGAGGAGGACGAGAAAGACGACGAAGACGACTGCCATGTCATTCCCCCTTCTTTTCGGCGGCCGGGGCGCGGATGGTCCGGTGGAGGCGGATGCAGGTGGAGACAATCATCAGGACCGCGCCGGTCGGCACCGCCAGCGTGCACCAGGAATAGCTGAGTTCCAGGGTCTGGAAGAGGCGCTTGCGGTTGTCGATGAGCAGCGGCACGCCGTAGCGGACGAGGACGATCAGGAAGACGATCATCATGAGGTAGAAGACGATCTGAAGCGCCTTGCGCGCTGCCGGGGGCAGGAGTTTCTGGAAGAGGTCGACGCTGATCAGGCTGGTCTCCCGGATAACGATGTCGCCGCCAAGGAACACCAGCCAGGCGAAGAGCAGCATGGAGATGTCGACCGCCCAGTTGAGGGGATGGCGCAGGGTCCTGGCGATGGCGGAGACGAAGACCAGGGTGGAGATGGCCATGAGCAGGGTCGCCGCCGCCCATAGTTCGAATACGCAGAATTTCCGATAAATACGCTTTAACACCGTGTGGCTCCTGTCATGCCGCCGAATTATCGGCTTGTATTCCGGATGGCGCCGCAATAGGGGCGATTAAGGGCCGCCGGACAAAACCCTTCCGCGCCGTCGTCCCGTCGGGTAAAAACGTTCGCCGCGGCCCGAACAATTGCCCGACGGGATCCGGGTGTTGCCGCCCGCTACGGATGCGCCTCCGCTACTTGCCGATTTCCTTGTAGATCTGCGCGCGCAGGGCGGTGAAGTTGAGCTTTTCGTAGGCGGCGTCGGCGGCCTTCTTGAAGGCGGCGACGTCGGGCTGGGTGGTGACCATGCCGTATTCGGTGAGCTTCTTCTCGATCTCGACGAGTTCCTTCTCGACCATGCGGGCGTTGCGCTGGCCCTCGGCCTTGGTTTCGTCGAGGAGGATTTTCCGCAGATCCTCGGGGAGGGTCTGGAACCAGCGTTCGCCCACGATCAGGCCGTTGATGAGCTGGAAGTGGCCGGTCTTGTTGCGGTACTTGAGCACCTCGTAGGTGCGGGAACCGAGGGTGGAGGTGTCCTGGACCTCGCAGCCGTCGATGGCCTTGGACTGGACGGCGCTGTAGACTTCGCCCCAGGGCATGGCGATGGGGGTGGCGCCGAGGGCGCGGATGGATTCGGCCCAGGCCGGCGCGCCGGGGGTGCGGATGCGCTGGCCGTTCAGGTCGGCCGGCACCTTGATCGGTTCGTGGGTGAGGAAGTGGCGGGGGCCGTCGTACCAGTTGAAGGAGAGGACGCGGATGCCCTCGGCGGCCAGTTCGTCCTCCCACTTCCTGTAGGTGGGGCTTTCGACGACCTTGAGCACGTCGTCGTAGTTGTCGGCGAAGTAGGCCATGCCGATGATGCCGATGTCGCGGACATAGTTGCCCATGCGGCCGCCGTCGGTGAGCACGGCGACGTTGACGCCCTGCATGGCCTGTTCGATGACGTCCTCGTCGGAGCCGAGCTGGGCGGAGGGGAAGACCTCGACCAGCAGCCTGCCGCCGGACTTGGCCTTGATGTTTTCGGCGAGCTGGTTGAAGCCCTTGACCATGGGGGTGGTTTCGTTGAGCTGGGTGGACAGCTTCATGACATGGACTTTTTCGCCCGCCCCCGCCGCCGCCGCCAGGACGAAAACCGCCGCCGCCGCGATCATCGCGAATTTGCCGATACAGTTCCGCATGCCTTTCTCCTTCTGCAAGTATGAAAAAAATGCGCATCTGCGCATTTCAGGTAATATGCACGTGCGTGCAGGCTGGACGCCTGGTCGAGTGCAAGGTGATGTAAGAGTATTGTGCGTAGGAAGATATACTACCATACCACTTTGCTTGATGATGATAGATTACCACCGCAACCGTGGATTGTCAAGTGATTCCGGCGGGTTGCGAAAAATAATGGCGGGCGGGATTCCGCCCCGCCCCTGGCGTTCGGGCTCTCCATGGCAAAAGCCCCCGGATTCGTCCGGCAACGCCTTGACCCGGTGGTGCGCAAGCACTACACTAATAATATGGTTCGAGAGCGGGCGCCCGTGACGGCGCCGGAAAGTCGATTCTTCCTCCGGGAAGAATTCTTTTTTGTTTTGGGAGCGGATGGAGTTGCTTTTTTGGGCCGCCGCCTGCGGCCGGGAGATGAAAGAAGCGGGAGGAACAACGTGGCGAAGCAAAAACAGCAGAAGAACGCGACGTCCAGCGCCGGCGTCGGCGCGAGCCCGGAACCGGTTCGGGCGGCAACCTCGGCGGTGAGCGCCAAAACCCTGTATCTGGTCGTTTTCCTCTCCGGAGCCGCCCTCATGGGTTTGGAAATGGCCGGAGCCCGTCTGGTGGAGCCGCATTTCGGCTCGACCATTTATGTCTGGGGTTCGATTATCGGCGTCTTCATGGTCGCCCTGTCCCTCGGTTACTGGTTCGGCGGCCGCATCGCCGACCGCTCCCCGAAAATCGAGACCCTGGGCGTCATCCTGCTCATCGCCGCCCTTCTCGATCTCGCCATCCCCCCCCTCGCGCCCAATTTTTCCGCCTGGATGAACGAATTCCACAGCCTGGACGTGCGCTACCGCACCCTCATCGCCTGCCTGATCCTGTTCGCGCCGCCCTCCATCTGCATGGGCATGGTCAGCCCCTTCGGGGTGCGCCTGGCCGCCAGCCAGGTTTCGCTTCTGGGCAGCGTCGCCGGGTCGCTCTACGCCATCTCCACCATGGGATCCATCGTGGGCACGCTCCTGGTCTCCTTCGTGCTGGTCGAGTACGTCGGCACCGCCGCCATCGTCTACGGCGTCGGGGTGGTGCTGGCGCTGGTCGCGATCTACTGTTTTTTTCAGGGCGGCGGGGGCGTTAGGAAAATCGGCGCCGCCCTCGCCATAGCCGGCGCCGTCGGCGGCTACTACGGCGCCTCCACGCCGCTCACCCAGGTGCACGCCATGGACAAACTGCTGGAAATCAAGGAATCCGCCTACCACTACATCACCATCCTGGACGGCCGGAGCCAGATCTATCCCTACCAGAAGCCGGCCCGCCTGATGATGTTCAACAACCTCATCGAAAGCGGCATCATCCTGGACGAGCGCACGGGCGAATTGCCGCCCCCGCCGGCCCAGACCGCCTGCGGCTACGTCGATCTCCTTCACCTCGGCATGGTCCTCACCGGCCACGCCCCCGGCGACATGCTGATCATCGGCTGCGGCGGCGGGGTGGGGCCGCGCATGTTCAAGGAAAACTATCCGGACGAGGTCAGGCGCATCGACGTCGTCGACATCGATCCCTGGGTGTTCAAGCTGGCCGACAAGTACTTCGACTATCCCTTCGACCGCCCGGACGAGAAGGTCATCCGCTCCCACGTGGTGGACGGCCGCATGTACGTCGAGCAGGAGGAGCCCGGCAAGAAGTGGGACTACATCATCATGGACGCCTATTCCTCCGGCGGCCGCATCCCCAAGCATCTGATCACCGAGGAGTTCTTCGGCACCATCCGCGATCGGCTCACCGACGACGGGGTGATGATCATCAACGTCATCAGCGCCTACCAGAAGCCGGCCGCCGGCATCGACTACAGCCGGCTCTTCCGCTCGGTCTACAAGACCCTGCGGAAGGTCTACGACGCGGATCGGCCGAACGGCGGGCATCTCTACGTCTTCCCGCGCAACCGTTCCGGCCAGGGCGAGAACATCATCCTGCTGGCCACCAAGGCGGGGGTGAGGAAGTTCAGCCCCCGCGACATCGAGCTGAGCTACCGTTCGATCCGCAACAAGTACCTTTCGCACGCCCAGCTTGACGAAGTGGTTCCCAGGCAGTTGACCGCCGTTCCGGAACTGGGCGACGTGCCGATCCTGACCGACGATTTCTGCCCCACCGACAGCATGGTCCACCGGTGAACGGGCAATTTCCGCGGGGCAGTCTCTCCACCCGGAGGATGGAAGCGCCGGGCCGGCGTCAGACCGCCCCGGCCTATGTCCCGACCGGCCGTCTGGTGCTGGTCACCGGCGGCGGCGGCTTTTTGGGCGGCCATATCGTCAGGCTGCTCCTGGCCCGGCGGGATCGGGTGCGGGTGCTGGGGCGGCGTCCCTATCCGCGGCTCCGGGATCTCGGGGTCGACTGCCGGCAGGGCGATCTCGCCGACGCCGAGGCGGCGCGCAAGGCGGTCGAGGGCTGCGACGCCGTCGTCCACTGCGCCGCCCTGCCCGGGGTGTGGGGGGACTACGGCGTCTACTACCGCGCCAACTACCTCGGCACCAGGAACATCATCGACGCCGCCGTCGCCACCGGCGTGCGCCGGCTGGTCTATACCAGCACGCCCTCGGTCGTCCACGGCGGCCGGAGCATCGCCGGCGGCGACGAAAGCCTGCCCTACCCGAAGACCTTCGTCAACCCCTACGCCGCCACCAAGGCTCTCGCCGAGAAGCTGGTCCTGAACATGAACAGCGCCGCCTTCGCCACCGCCGCCATCCGCCCGCACCTGATCTTCGGCCCCGGCGACACCCAGCTCATCCCCAAGCTCCTGGATCGCGCCCGTTCCGGCCGGCTCCGGCGGGTGGGGAGGGGCGAAAATCTGGTCAGCGTCGGTTATGTGGAAAACGTCGCCGCCGCCCATGTCCTGACCCTGGATCGGCTGGAGCCGGGATCGGCCGTGGCCGGCCAGGTCTATTTCGTCAACGAGCCGGAGCCGGTCAACTGCTGGGACTTCATCAACCGCATCGTCGTCGGCGCCGGCCTGCCGCCCATCGCCCGGGGCGTGCCCTTCGGGCTGGCCTACGGGGCCGGCTGGCTGTTCGAAAAAGCCTACCGCCTGCTCGGCCGCAAGGACGATCCGCCCATGACCCGTTTCCTCGCCGAGCAGCTCGCCACCGATCACTGGTTCAAGGTGGACAAGGCGCGCCGGGATTTGGGCTGGGAGCCGGAGGTGGGGCTGGACGAGGGGGTGCGGAGGACGCTGGCGGATTTGACGGCGGAACGATAGGGTGAATTGTGAATTTCGCTTTTGGTGGACTTTTAAAGAAAATCGGGCCAACCGCCGCTCGATTTTCTTCAAAAGTCCGCTGTTCGTGTATGCACGGAACAAAACGCATGGAATCGGACGCCATCGGCATCACCACCACCGTTCCGGTGGAAATCATCTACGCCGCCGGCCGCAGGCCGGTGGATCTCAACAACATCTTCGCGGCCGATCCCGAGGCCGACGCCCTGGTCGCCTACGCCGAGGCGCGGGGCTTTCCCCAATCCGCCTGCGCCTGGACCAAGGGCCTGTACGGGGCGATTCACAGCCGGGGCATCAGGGAGGTGGTCGGGGTCATCGAGGGCGACTGCTCCAACACCTACGCCCTCTGCGAAATTCTCGAGAGCGAGGGCATCGTCGTCCATCCCTTCGGCTTTCCCGCCTCGCGCCGCGCCGACGATCTGGCCGTCGCCATGGAGCGCTTCGCCAACCGCCTCGGCACCACCCTGGACGCGGCCGAGGCCCGCAAGCCCGGGCTCGACGCCATCCGCTCCCTGGCCTTGCGGCTTTACGAGCTGGCCGGCGGGGGCGGGGTGCCGTCCCCGGATCTGTTCGCCGGCCTCCTGAACACCTCGGATTTCTACGGCGATCCCGAGGCCTGCCGGCGGGAGCTGGAGGGGGCCCTGCGCCGGGCCGAGGCGCTGTCCGAACCGGACCCGCCGCCGGTCCGCCTGTCCTGTTGCGGCGTGCCGACCATTCTTTCCGACCTGTGGAAGGTGTTCGAGGAGCGGGGCGGGCGCTTCGTCGATCACGAGGTGCCCCGGCAGTTCGCGTTGCTGGACGGCATCGGGCGCGGCCTGGTCGAGACCTATCTCGCCTACACCTATCCCTACGACGTCTTCGCCCGCATCGCCGACGTCGTCGCCCAGGCCGGGCGGCGCGGGGTGCGGGGGCTGGTGCATTACGTTCAGTCCTTCTGCCACCGCCAGATCGAGGATCGCCTGTGGCGGGAACGGGTCCGGCTCCCCATTCTCACCCTGGAGGCGGACCGCCCCGGCCGGGTCGACGAGCGGACCCGGACCCGGATCGAGGCGTTCATGGAGCGCCTGGCGATGGGGGAGTGACGCCGCGTTCCGCGATCGTCACCATCTGCGCACCGCTCCTCCCACTTTCTGGTAATAGGCCATCGCCGGCGACGGCGCGGCGCTGGCCCGCAGATCCCCGCCCTTCATATAGACGGAAACCGCGATGAAGAGGTCGCCCGAGGGCCGGAAGTAGAAGGTCAGGGAGTGCGATTGGTCGGGCAGGGCCGGGCTGATGGCGAGCCAGAGTTCGTATTCCAGCTTGGCGAAATCCTCGACCGAATCGGCGCGCGGCAGGGTGCGGTTCGGGTCCCAGAGGGACGAGCCCAGCATGCCGGCCGGGAGGGCGGGCCGGAAGACGCGCCCGTCCGCCAGCATTTCCTCGCGGGTTTTCCGGTAAGCCTCGAGCGCCGCGGCGTAGAGCTTGGGCTTGAGCGGGGCGAAGTTTTCCTTGAGGTCGTCATAGGTCCGGATCTGGCCGCGATCCAGCCCGGCGCCGTAGCCCATGCGCAGGAACAGCGGCGATCCGCCGTCTTCCATGAGGGTGACCGCCAGGAAGTCCCTGCCGTTTCCGGACTGGTTGTTCCGCTGAACGGCCTGGGCGAAGGATTCCCCGTTGCCGACCGCGACGACTTCCTTCAGCGCGGCGTCCTGATGGGCGAGTTCCTCCGCCTGCCATTTGGTCAGGAAGCGGTCCATGTACAGCACCCCCGCCGCCTTGGCCGCGAAGTAGAGCGCCACGGCCGCGACCGCGAGGATGACGAGAAGTTTTGTGCGTTTGCCGCGTTGATCGGCCATGCCCTTTCCCCCGTTTACGATGTATGCTCCATAGTATGTATACCCATTCCCGGAGGAAAAGTAAAACCGGTTCTCAGCGCCGGGTCCAGGTGGACTCGCCGCCGCGATCGTTGATTTCCACGCCCAAACCCTTCAGGCCGTCGCGAACCCGGTCGGACAGGGCGAAATCCTTGTTCTTCCTGGCCTCGGTCCGGAGCGACAGCAGCAGGTCGACAAACCCGTCCACGCCGCCCGATTCCCGGGTCTGGCGTTCCAGGGGCAGGCCGAGGACGCCCAGCATGCTGAACAGCAGGTTGCGGGCGGCCTTGATTTCGGCGGCCGGAGCCTTGTCGCGGATGCCGGCGTTGATGCGGTTGACCGCCTCGTAGACGGCGGCCAGGGCCTGGGGGGTGTTGAAATCGTCGTCCATGGCCTGGCGGAATTGCTCCTCCGCCTCCTCCACCGCGTTGGCGAGCTTGCCGCTTTCGGGGGCGACGCCGGCGGCCCGGGCCAGGGCCCGATCCATCTCCTCCAGGCAGTTGTAGATGCGGTCCAGGGCGTTGTCGGCGTGGGTCAGGAGTTCCGGCTTGTAGAGAAGGGGCATGCGGTAGTGGGTGCCCAGGATCCACAGCCGCAAGGCGGCCGGGCTCGCCGCCTTGAAGGCGTCGCGCAGCCAGAAGGCGTTGCCCTTGGACTTGCCCATCTTCACCTCGTCGCCCTCGTCCGATTTGCCGACGGTGATGAAGCCGTTGTGGATCCAGTGGCGGACGAAGCGCCGGCCGGTGAAGGCCTCGCTTTGGGCCAGTTCGTTCTCGTGGTGGGGGAAGCAGAGGTCGGCGCCGCCGCCGTGGATGTCGAGCTGGAAGTCGCAGTACTTGCCGCTCATGGCCGAGCATTCGATGTGCCAGCCCGGGCGGCCGGGTCCCCAGGGGGAGTCCCAGAAGGGTTCGCCCGGCTTGGCCGTTTTCCACAGGGCGAAGTCCTGGGAGTTCTTCTTCTCGTCGTCCTGCTCGACCCGGTGTTCGGTGTTTTCGTCGTCCTTGTCGCGGCCGGACATGCGGCCGTAGTCGGGGAACCTGGACACGTCGAACCAGACGCCCTTGGGAGTGGCGTAGGCGACGCCCTTGTCCATCAGGCCCCGAATCAGCGCGATCATCTCGGGAATGTGTTCGGTGGCGCGGGGGCGGATGGAGGGGGAGAGGACGCCGAGGGCGGCCATGTCCTGTTCGTACTCGTCCTGGTGGAGGCGGGCGAGGTCGCGCCAGGAGATGCCCAGCTCGCGGGAGCGGTTGATGATCTTGTCGTCGATGTCGGTGATGTTGGAGATGAAGGTGACGATCAGGCCGCTGTACTCGAGATAGCGGCGGATGGTGTCGAAGACCACGGCCGGCCGGGCGTGGCCGATGTGGCAGGAGTCGTAGACGGTGGGGCCGCAGACGTACATGTCGATGCGGCCGGGGGTCTTGGGCTGGAGTTCGACTTTGGCGCGTTCCTCGGTGGAGTAGACTTTGACGCTCATGGCGGTTCCTTTGCGCGATTGGCCCGATGCTGGCAAAGAGTGGAATTATAGGGAAAAACCCCGTCCGCGCCAAGCATATTTGAGGTGTTGCCGGCAGGCGAAACTTTTCTTATAATGCGGCCTTCGGCGAAAAGCCGAAGGCCGCATTATTAAGTAAGCTATCGGAGACCCAATGACCTGGTTCAAACGCCTGGCCGCCGAAACCCTGGCCCCGCTCATCAACAAGACCGCCGACGAGGTGGAGGGCCACATGGTCAAGCCGCCCCAGCCGGAGATGGGCGACGTCGGCTTTCCCTGTTTCACCCTGGCCAGGGAACTGAAAAGCGCCCCGCCCAGGATCGCCGCCGAGCTGGCAGCGAAGATCGTCGTCCCCCGGGATGGCGTGTTCACCGCCGCCAAGGCGGTCGGCCCCTACGTCAACTTCGTCCTCAACCCCGCCTATCTGGCCGAAAAGACGGCCGGCGTCGCCCTGGCCGATCCCAAGTCCTGGGGCCGCTCCAACGACGGCGGGGGCAGGACGGCGATTGTCGAATATTCCAGCCCCAACATCGCGAAGCCTCTGGGCGTCCACCACATCCGCAGCACCATGCTTGGGGCGGCCCTGGCCCGGGTCTACAAGGCCCGGGGCTGGAATGTGGTGGAGATGAACTTCCTGGGCGACTGGGGCACCACCTTCGGCCAGCTCATGGTCGCCTACAAGCGGAAGGAGAAGGAAAATCCGGATCAGGCGGTGGACGTGCATTCCCTGTTGCGGCTCTATCTCCAGTTCCACGCGGAGGCCGACGCCGACGAATCCCTGGCCGGCGAAGCCCGGGCCTGGTTCAAGCTGCTCGAGGACGGCGATCCCGAGGCGGTGCGGCTGTGGAAGATATTCCGCGACGAAAGCGTCAAGGATTTGAAGAAGCTGTACGGCCGCATGAACGTGCATTTCCCGGACGAGGGCTACAAGGGCGAGGCTTTCTACAACGACCGCATGGACGCCACCATCGGGCACATCCAGGCGAAGGGGTTGTTGAAGGAATCGGCCGGCGCCCAGGTGGTGGATCTCGAGGCCCACGGCATGCCGCCCTGCATCATCCGCAAGTCGGACGGCGCCACCATCTATGCCACCCGGGATCTGGCCAGCGCCGAATACCGCCACGACATCTATCATTTCGACAAGTCGCTCTACGTCGTCGCCAATCAGCAGGAGCTGCATTTCCGCCAGATCTTCAAGGTGCTGGAGCTGATGGGCCACGGCTGGGCCAGGAACTGCGAGCACGTCAAGTTCGGCATGCTGGCCTTCGGCCCCGGCGTCTTCGGCGAGACCGCCGCCACCGGTTCAACCCGCAAGGGCAGGGTCATTTTTCTGGAGGACGTCCTGGATCGGGCGGTGGAGAAGGCGAAGGCGCTGATCGTCGAGAACGCCCGTTCCGAGGCGGTCACCGCCAACGCCGACGCCCTGGCCGAGCAGGTCGGGGTGGGGGCGGTGATTTTCTCCGAGTTCACCCAGCGGCGCATGAAGGACGTATCCTTCACCTGGGAGAAGGTGTTGAATCTCCAGGGCGATTCCGGCCCCTATCTCCAGTACACCCACGCCAGGATGTCGTCGATGATCCGGCGCTGGGGCAAGTCCCTGCCGTCGGTTCCGGCCTGGCGGCTGTTGAATCATCCGTTGAACAAGGAGCTTTTCGTCAAGCTCTCCGAGTACCAGGACGCCCTCGAGGCGGCGGAGAAGGAGAACGAGCCCAGCCTGGTCGCGACCTATCTGCTCGAACTCGCCGCCCTGTTCAACCGCCTCTACACCGACAGGGAGAACCATCGTTTCATCACCGGGGACGAGGATCTCACGGCGGCCCGCATGGGCATGGTGGAGGCGGTCCGGTTGACCCTCGCCCACGGCCTGGAGATTCTCGGCCTGGCCGCCCCCGAGGCGATGTAGTCCGGCCGATGTGCGCGGTGTGAGGCCGGGAATGATTGCGGCGGCGCTTTGCGCCGCCGGTTTTTTTGGGATGGCTTGTCCATAACGCTTCCCGAAAACGGAAAAGAGCGGCGCGAAGCGCCGGCAAGCCTCCACGACAATAAAATAATCCTCAGGGTGGACTTTTAAAGGAAAGCAAACAAACCGCCGTTTGCTTTCCTTTACAGTTTCAAGGCGTTCGGTTTCCACTCTGTTTTTTATACAACTCGCCGTTTCAGGCCGAGCTTGCGAAAAATCAAGGCATTGCAAGGCAAGGAAGTAAAACTGTAAAGAAAAGCGGGCGGCGGTTGACCCGGTTTTCTTTATACCGGAGTCATTTTAAAATTCGGTTTTTTGATCCTGTAACCTCTGTGCACGACTCGGGCTGTAAATTTAAGAAACCGAATTCTCAACTGGCTTCGGTATATACCCGGTCGCGCAAGAAATTCGGTTTTTTGATCTTGTAACCTGTGTGCGCGACTCGGGCTGTAAGTTTAAGAAACCGAATTCTCAACTGGCTTCGGTATAAAAGTCCACTCAAGAAAAATTTTCTCTCACATGCGCGTGAACGCGGGTATTCATGGCATTGCGGTCATCAAAAGCGGCGCAGAGGCATACAGCCACGAAAAGGAAGAACAATGTCGACACCGGACCCCCAGGAGATCATCGCCCTCGCCGAGCGTCTCGCTCGCCGCGAGCGCTTTGCCGTTTCCTGGCTGACCCACCCCGCATGGGCGGGAAGCGATCCGGACATCAAGCCCATGCTGGAGAGGGCCGCGAAATACAAGAAATGGGCCGAGGCCATCCTCACGAAAGAGATCGCCCCGCCCCCATGGCTGGCGGAGGAGGACCGCGAATTCCGCGATCCCGAGCTGAACCCGCCCTCCGACAACCCGAACAACCTCTCCAACGCCGCCATCCGCCGCGTCACCCACAAGCGTTTCGCCTGCCGCCTGGTGCTGGAAGTCCCCATGCCCAGCTTCAAGGCGCTTCCCAAGCCCAAACAACGCCCCAGCCGCGAGGCGATCATCGACCTGGCCATGCGGATGGATCCGAAACGGCATATTCCCGAATTCTTCTACCGCTATCCCCAGTGGGCGAGTTATCCCCGTCATTACGCCCAGCCGCTCGCGGTGGTGGCCGACCAGAAAAAACTGGCCGAAGCCATCCTGAACGGCGAAAAGCCCCCGCCGCCCTGGCTGGTCCGCATGGAGCCGCGCCGCTGGATGCATCAACCGGAGGTCAAGACCGCCCCCGCGCCGTCCAGGCTCGACGAAGTCGACAGCCATCTGCAAAGACGGGATTGCCCGCTTCTCGCGGCCTGGCTGCTGCTCGCCGCCGCGTCGCCTCAGGCCCCGCCCCAAGCCCGGCCGCCGCCGCTGATCGTCCGGCGGCAGCCGCGCCGTTCCGTCGGGGATGCATGCCCCGACTTCCCGCCGGCGCGGGAGAGGAGGTGCGTCTCGCGGGATTGGCTTCTTTGGCAACTGAATAGCGGTTATATTATGGATGCTGCATGAAATACAGCAGCGCGCCCACCGCCGCCAGCCCGGCCAGCGCCGCCAGGCCGATCTTCCAATAGCTCCAGGGGCGATCGCCCGAGACCGCGCCGGTCTGGGCGTTGATCATGAAGCGGTAGGTGGCGCCGCTGTAGTTGTAGGCGGAGAGCCAGACCGGCAGCAGGATGTGCTTGAAGGTGATTTTCGAATACTCGGTCTTCTTGCTGTCGATGCGCTGCTCGTCGCCGCCGATGTCCTGGCGGATCGCCCCGACGATGCTCGGCTCCATGCGGTTTTTGGCCTCGTCGAACCCGTCCTTGAGCCCGCGCTGGTAGGTCTCGGTGACGAAGCCGGAGAGGAATTCCGGCCGGAACGGCTTGAGGTTCTTCAGCATCCAGGGCTGGAGATTGTCCTGGAGGTGGTCGGGAAGCGACTTCGAGGCCGGCACCAGCACGTCGTCGAAAAACACCCCCACCCGCCCCGAGGCCGGCGACCAGCGGATGCGCCGCTCCTGCCGGGGTTCCCGGGTCGTCTTGCCGTTGCGGGTCACGGTCACGTGGACGGTGACGTAATAGGCGTCGCCGCGCTGGCCGGTGTACCAGGTGTTGGTCTGGGAGTCGTAGGTCCAGTAGGGCATGTAGATGCCGTTCATGGCCTCGCCCCGGGTGGCGCGGCGCTTGAAGTCGCTGGGCGCGAACCAGCGCGAGGCCAGCCAGTCGCGGTACTTGGCCAGGGCCTTCTGGTCGTCGATGTTGAAGGGCAGCACCGCCTGCACGTTCAGCTTGAAGGAGTGGTGGTTCTGCATGGACACCGGGCTGCCGCAATAGGGGCAGCGCTCCGAGGTGCGCTCGGCGCCGATGGTGGTCTCGGCGCCGCAGGTCCCGCAGTGCACCACCTCCATGGTCGGCGCGTCGGTGCGGTCGGCCTGGGCCCTGTTTTCCTGTTCCAGGGCGGACAGGAAGTCGTTTTCCTTGAGGTAGCCGCCGTCGCCCGCGTCCAGGGGGATGTCGTTCTCGGTGCCGCAGTAGGGGCATTTCAAATGCGTGGTGCCGGGCATGAACAGGAGCGGCCCGCCGCAGTTCTTGCAGGGGAATTGCCGCGCGCCCTGGGGGACGGCGGCGTCGGTGGTTTTGCCGCTGCGCAGATCGTCGATTTCCTTGCCGGAAGCATAGCTGGACATGCCGAATCCAATTCACAAAAGGGCAAACATCGCACCTTCGCACAACGTTCGCCACCCGCGCGATCACCCCTTCGGGGGCAGCGGGGGCGGCATGGAGCCGAAGAGCGAATCCAAATCGCCCACCTCCGCGGCCTTCCTCCACTCCGGCATGCCCTGCTTCCAGACCAGGGCGTCCCGGGTCACCTGGCCGGAGGCGATTTTATCCTTGAGGCCGGCGTCGTCGAACGGCCCTTCCTGCTTGCCGCCGATGCCCACGTACCAGGCGGCGGCCCCGGGAAGCGGGGGCGGTCCGCCGGCGGCGGGAGCGGCCGGCGGGGCGGAACCGGCGGCGGAGGCCGCCTGCATGTTGCCGCCCATGATGCCGCCCAGGTTGACTCCGGCCAGCATGCCCATCATGTTGCCGGCGGCGCCCGGGTTCTTGGCGGCGTCGCCCAGGGCGTTGGCGGCCTGGAACTGGGTGTACTTGTGCATGTCCCCGAGCACGCCCATCTGGGTGCGCTTGTCCAGCGCCTCCTCGACGGCCGGCGGCACGCTGATGTTCTCGATCAGGAACTTGTTGAGGGCGATGCCGTATTCGTCGAAATCCTTCTGCAGCAGGCCGCGGAGGAAATCGCCCATTTCGGTGTACTGGGCGGCCAGATCCAGGGCCGGAATCTTGGCTTCGCCCAGGGCGTCGGCGAAGCGGCTGACCAGGATGTTCCGGAGCTGTCCGGAGACGTCCTCGGAGACCAGCAGCGGGTTGGTGCCGGCCATGGTCTTGATGAACTTGCCGGGATCGGAGACGCTGAAGGCGTAGTTGCCGAAGGCGCGGAGGCGGATGGGGCCGAATTCGGCGTCGCGGAGCATGATGGGATTGGCCGTGCCCCACTTCTGATCGGTGAACTGGCGGGTGTTGACGAAATAGACGTCCGCCTTGAAGGGGGAGTTGAAGGCGTATTTCCAGCTCTTCAGGGTGGTGAGGATGGGGATGTTGCCGGTGGTGAGTTGCACCCGGCCGGGGCCGAAGACGTCGCCCAGTTCGCCCTCGTGCAGGAAGACGGCGGACTGGCTCTCGCGGACGATGAGCTGGGCGCCGTTCTTGATTTCGTTGTCGCCCCGGGGAAATTTCCAGACCAGGGTGTTGCGGGTGGCGTCGACCCATTCTATGACATCGATGAATTGCCCGAAGGCCTTGTCCTTGATGGCGTCAAAAATTCCCATAGGATTCTCCTTGTCTGAAAAAAACCGCTCCCCCGATGAGCGATTCCATTATAACGCCCCCTCCCGCCGCCCGAAAGACCTTTTCGGCCGGAATTGACGGCGGGCAAAAGACTCCTTGCATTTTGCCCGGCGGGGATTACAGTATATTATGATCATATGACCGTCCGGGGGCGTTGGTGCGCCCCCGGGATTTTGTGTGTGTGGCCGGATTCGACTCGATGTATCGCTGCCGGAAGCCCATGGATTATTCTATACCCAAAAAGATTCTGGACGCCCATACGCAGGTGTTCCCCACGCGGATCAATGGCGAGACGGTGTTCGTCAAGAAGCGGCGGCCGGAAAAAAATCCCCTGGGCCGGCTTGTCCAGCAGGTCCTGTATCAACTGACCGGCAATCAACTGATCATCCCGACCACGCGGACAAACGAAAGCAGCGTGGCAATCGAGGCGGCGAAAATCCGCCTGCTCGCCGGCCTGGGCGTCAACGTCCCTCGCCTGCTCCACGTGGAAGAGGACTACTTCGTCATGTCCGGGGTCGGCCTGCCGTTGTACGAGGTCATGGAAAAGAACCCCGGCCGGGCCCGCGAGTATTGCGAGCGGGCGGTTGCGGAACTCCGCGACTTCCACGCCCTGGGCCAGGCCCACGGCGGCGCGCAGATCAAGAATCTGACCCTGCTGGACGACGTCATCTATTTCATCGATTTCGAGGAGGCGATCCCCGGGGAGCATCTGGAGAAATTCCAGCTGCGCGACCTGTTCCTCATGCTGCTGTCGATGGAGCGGCACCAGCAGGATCCGGATCTGGAAAAGCTCTGCCGCATCTACGACGGCGGCGCCGGATCCCTGGCCGACATCCGCGATGCGCTGCTCGGCTTCCGCATGACCCGCCTGCTCGATTCGCGGCTGTTCAATCTTCTCAGCATGCGGGACATCCGCAGCCTGAACAATCTCATCCGCAAGGCCGAACGGGTGGCGGCCGGCAAGCCCGCCTTTCCCGACGCCACCGCCCAGATCATCGAGACCCCATGAAAAAACGATCCTTCTACCAGAGCTACAAGCGCTTTTTCGTCTTCGTCTGGCCCTATCGGTGGCGGGCGGTCGGCGGCGTGGCCTGTTCCTTCCCGGTGGGCAGCATGGACGCGCTGATCGCCTACCTGATGCGGCCGTTCACCGATCAGGTGCTGCTGGACCGTTCCGTGGACGTGTCCTACATCCCCATCCTGATCATCCTGTTCACGCTGTTGCAGAGCACCTTCAAGTATTTCGCCAACTATCTCATCACCTGGACGGGCATCCGCATCGCCAACGACGTCAAGATGGCCCTGTTCAAGAAGCTGGTGCACAACGACCCCGCCACCTTCGACAAGTCCACCTCCGGCGAGGTGATGGTCAGGTACGCCGGCGACGCCGACACCGCCAGCTCGGGGCTGCTGGGCGACATCAACCTGTTCCTCACCCGCACCTCGACCTCGATTTTCCTCATCTGCGTTCTGTTCTGGCAGTCCTGGCAACTGGCCGTGGTCGCCATGGCCGCCCTGGCGCTGGCGGTCACGCCGATGGCCAAGGTCAAGCGCAAGATCAAGGAAATCGCCAGGGAATCGCTGAACCAGGGCGCGATGATCACCACCAACTACAACGAGGCGTTCAACGGCAACCGCACCATCACCTCCTACAACCTCTACGAGAATCAGCAGGAGCGCCTCGCCGGCACCCTGAACCGCCTCTTCCGCCTCGGCATCAAGATGACCCAGCGCACAAACTTCATGTCCATGGGCATGCATTTCGCCATTTCCCTGGGAATCGCGGCTGTGATCTGGCTGCAAAGCTACATGGTGGTGCGAGGCATGTTGTCCATAGGAAACATTGTCTCCTTCATGATCGCCCTGCTCATGCTCTACACCCCGGTCAAGAACATGGGCGGCAACTTCGCCAGAATCCAGACCTCGCTTCTGGCCATCGATCGGGTCCTGGAAATCCTCGACCGCCAGCCCGCCATCGCCGACAAGCCCGACGCCAAGCCGCTCACCGGCGTTGGCCGGGGCATCCGCTACCAGAACGTGAATTTCTCCTACAACCCGGAGAAGCCGGTCCTGAAAGACATCAGCCTGGAGATCGGTTTCGGGCAGTCGGTCGCCTTCGTCGGCAATTCCGGCGGCGGCAAGACCACCCTGGTCAATCTGCTGCCGCGCTTCTACGAGGTGGATTCCGGTTCCATCAGCATCGACGGCGTCGACGTGCGGGACATGCGGCTGCGATCCCTGCGGGACAATATCGCCATCGTCTTCCAGGACAATTTCCTGTTCGGCGGCACCATCCGCGACAACATCATGCTGGGCAAGGCCGACGCCTCCCCGGAGGAGGTCGAGCAGGCGGTGAGGGCGGCCTGCTTGGACGAGTTCATCAACGGCCTGGAACTGGGGCTGGACACCCAAATCGGCGAGCGCGGCATCATGCTGTCCGGCGGGCAGAAACAGCGGGTTGCCATCGCCCGGGCCTTCCTCAAGGACGCCCCCATCGTCATCCTGGACGAAGCCACCTCCGCCCTCGACAACAAGTCGGAAATGGTGGTGCAGCAAGCGATCGAAAACCTGATGCTGAACAAGACGGTTCTCATCATCGCCCACCGCCTCTCCACCGTCATCAATTGCGACCGCATCATGGTTATCCGCGACGGCGTCCTGGCCGAATCCGGCACCCACGCCGAGCTGGTGGCCAGGGAAAACGGCGTCTACGCGTCGCTGTACAAGACCCAGCTTCTGTAAACGGCCTCCCGGCCGGGAGAAACCATGATCAAGGTCAAGGACGTGATGCGGGTCATGGAGCTCATCGCTCCCGCCTGGCTGGCCCTGGACGGCGACCCGATCGGCCTGCACGCCGGCGATCCCGACGGGGAAGTTCAAAAGATCACCGTGGCTCTGGACGCATCCCTGGGAGCGATCGACGCCGCCGTCGCCAACCGGTCGCAGATGCTGATCGTCCACCATCCCCGGTTTTACCGGGGGCTCGCCACTTTGGCCGAATGCGATCCCTCGGGCCGCAGAGCCGCTGCCATCGCCCGTTCCGGCCTGGCGGTGTTTTCCGCCCACACCAACCTCGATCTGGCCGACGGCGGCACCAACGACCTCCTGGCCACGGCCTGCGGCCTGAACCGGCCGGCAATTGTCAAGGAGGAAAGACGGGAGGGCCTGCTCAAGCTTGCGGTGTTTGTGCCGGCCAGCCACGTCGAGGCGGTCAGGCGGGCTTTGTGCGAGGCCGGGGCCGGAGCCATCGGCGCCTACTCCGACTGCACCTTCCGGACACGCGGCATTGGCACATTTCGTGGCGGACCCGACACCAGCCCCTTCATCGGCAAGCCGGGCGTTTTCGAAGAGGCGGACGAATACCGCCTGGAGACGGTGTTCGGCGAACAGTCCGCGGATCGGGTGCTGGCGGCGATGTCCAAGGCCCATCCTTACGAGGAAGTGGCGTATGATCTCTATCCAGTCCTTGGGAAAGCCCGCGGCTACGGTTTGGGGCGGGTTGGAGAACTTGCGAAATCCGAATCCCTTTCCACCCTCGCCGCGCGCCTTGCCAGAACCTGCGGCTCCGCCATGTGTCAATATTCCGGCAAGGCAAACCGCCGAATCAAGCGGATTGCATCATGGGCAGGTGGCGGCGTGGACATTCGGGCATTGACCTGTTGCGATGCGCAGGCAGTGGTGACGGGCGAGATGGGGTATCATGATCTGGAGAGTTTCGCGGATCAGGACATTGCCGTTATCACGCTTGGACACGGTCCGTCCGAAGAACTGGTCCTGAAGCCCTTGGCGGCCCGGCTTGCCGACCTGTTGCCCGAAACATCGATAAAGACGACTGATGCGGGACGTTTTTGCCTTCGAAACGCGCCATGAAATATTGTCTGCATCGATTGAATATCGCAGGGTGATTTTGCGGAACAGCTACCTTTTTTTTTGCAAGTAAAAAAAAAGTCACAAAATACGCCACGAATAACAAATTTCTGTATTCAACATAACCCAAAAAATTACAATATGTTGCGATAGTCACATTTCATTAGGACATACCGCGAATGATATTCTTGTCAACTTGACAAATGACTAGTGTGGTGTAAACTGAAAGTGGCAGAAGAAGGAATAGAAAAGATACTGGCATCTGGTCTCCCAGGTTCGGTGTGGTGGGCAGTTATCTGACCGCATGGCATCCGATCGACAGGAGGTAAATCAGACGGGCTCATAGCTGGCGGGTTTTCCCGGCGACGGTCTTTTTCTGCTTCACACCCGAAAGTTGCGGGCGGCTTCGTGTTGCGGACGTTTACCTGTTCCGGACACGGCCCCAAGGTTCAAGTTGCCCGTGCACCAGTTGTTCATCTGCAGTATTCTCCTGGGCACTCTTCTCCAGATGCGAAGTCGCGAACAGGTTTTCGGGCATTCGGTGGTTGCGGTTCGCAGCGTTGGCGAATGGCTATTGGTGGGCCTAGGGCGCGGATTTATTAACACGGGAGCGCAGCCCGCCGCAGTGGTTGACGATGAGAGGCCTTCGCTTGCCGGGAGGTTTCCGGCATGTGGTAACGGCGGCGCAATAACCGGCCGGGCCGGAAGCGCTTGCCGGGCGGTAGGAGTGCTGAATCACAGATGTTGTTACAAGTCGAAGTATGTAATTCGATTTGGTGTTTGGACACTTCCAAGGATCATGTCCGAAAATCCAGCGACTACGTGGGAGCCGGCGATGTTCGCCGGCTCCATTTTTTACTATAGGGAACCTCTCGGAACCAGCATTTTTGCATCCCAATTATTTACATTCCCGATTTCCTGAAAAATGCGCCTCCAAAACGTCAAAACAGAGTCGCATTCAGCCGTGATTCTCTCGGCGCCGGCCGGAAAAAGCCTCCCTGCCGCCGCCGAGGGGCGCTCAAGAGACAATGCCCCTCTTCAGTATGCCAAAGCGGGAGATATTGTACGCCAAATTCCTCAACCCTATCTTCACTGTGGCGCGGGCAAGACCAATCGTCCGCACTATCAGGCTGCCCGCCGTCTGCAATTGGGCGCCGAAGACATGCTCCACCCGAACGCGTATCGTGGAGCGGGCGCGATTCGCGCGCCTTTGCTCCTCGGTAAGCGGGTGATTGGCATACCCCTTCTCGTGTATGCATGGAAGATATGGCGAATCCGGGGCCGACATGCGCTCCACCCGTTCACCGGACATGCAAGCCGAGTCGGCGTACACCGAAGGGTCGGCGTTCGGCGACAGTATCGTCTCGCACTCGTTGGAATCATGGACGTTCGCCGGCGTGACGGCATACCCGCGAATCAGTTTATGGTCTACATCCGGAACGATGTGATTCTTGTAGCCGAAAGACTGCTTGCCGTTCTTCCGCGTCCACTTGGCGTCGACGTCTTTTTGCACCCGGGTGTTGCCGCTCCACTCCGTGACCTCTTCGCCACGCTTGAGTTTGTCGTTGTTCGCGCGGGAGTCGCGGCGAACGGGAACCCTGACGATGCTGGCATCGACTATTTGCCCACCTCTGGCGTCGAAGCCGGACCGGTTGAGGTGCTCGCCAAAACGGGTGAAGAGCTTCTCCGTCAGCCCGTGTTCCTTGAGGCGTTCGCGGAACGCCCAAATGGTCTTGGCGTCGGGAACGTCGTCGCCCATGCCCAGTCCAAGGAATCGCATGAAGGACAGGCGGTCGAGAACCTGCTGTTCGAGACTGTCGTCCGAGAGATTGTACAGTGACTGCACTATCAGCATCTTGAATTTCAAAACCGGGTCAATCGGCAGACGACCGCCTTTGGAGACATCGATATTCTCGCGGAGTTGCGATAATTCGGGACGAAAGATCTCCCAGTCGATCAATTCGTTCAACTGCTTGAGTGGGTCGCCATTGCGATCAATCTTGGCCAAACGGCTTTGGGCCTATCCTCAACTCCCCCAACGCTTTCACTATCCCCGATACAAATTTGTGTCTTTTCCCCCTCCGAGTCAACTTCTTTCGTGTCAGGTAGTTACAAAAAAGCGGCAAAAACTTTTATGTCTTTGCCGCTTTCAGACAGTCCGGTTTTCAGTATACTGGTCGCATTTTAAAATTCCTTGGTGTCTTATTTCGACATTTCGCTCTTGATTCGCATTGCGCCATCTATACTATGGATTCATCAGGTTGAAGCTGAAGACGTTACCTCTGGAGGATGAGTCCATGCGCCCAATTGCAGAGTTTTGCTGTCAGAATAATGACTGCCCCGAATATGGCAAAAAAGGCCTCGGAAATCTCTCGCAACGCGGGTGGTCGGGGCATAAGAAGGCCATCCGTATGCTCCACTGTTCTGTATGCGGCGCGACTTTTTCTGAGCGAAAAGGCACCGTGTTATCCGGAAGTCATCTTTCCATGGAGAAGGCCATGGGAGTTTTGAATCACTTGTTCGAGCAAAATGGCGTTCGGCAAACAGCCCGCCTGACCGGCGTGAACAAGAACACCGTCAATCGCCTAGCCAAAATAGCCGGAGAACACGCGGAAAACGTCCATCAAGAGCTGGTCGCTTTTTCCCCCGAACACCCAAGAGGTGCAAATGGACGAAAAGTGGTCATTCGTTCGGAAAAAGGAAGCGCACTGCGACCCGGAGACTGACTCGTTCTGTGGCGACAATTGGGACCATGTGGCGTTTGACCCGGAGAACCGCCTTGTCCTGTCGGTGGTGAACGGCAAGCGCAGTCACAAGCACGTCCGCCAACTGTTACGCGAGGTCAAGCGCATCATGCAGGACCGTGTTCCGCGCCTGATAACGACCGACGAATATCGCGCCTACAAGGAGGAGATTCTCTTTGCCTACGGGACCAGGACGGCTGTTCCTCGCCGTCATTCCCTCGGCCGCGCTCCGGCTCCGCGTACACTGCCTCCGCCGGAATTGTTGTACGCCACCGTCCACAAGACCAGAAAGAATGGAACGGTGGTCAAGGTCGAGACCAGACTGCAATTTGGAACCCGGGAACAACTGGACGCAGCCCTCAAAGCATCAAAGGTCAATCGCAAGGTCAATACAGCTTTTATCGAACGTCATAACGGCACCGACCGCCACAAGAACAGCCGCAAGGCTCGAAAGACCTATCGCTTCAGCAAAGACTGGGACATCCATAATGCCGTGACAAAGTTTTCAATGTATGCGTACAACTTCTGCTGGCCCATCAGAACACTGGCCATCGAAGGCGAAGACGGGAAATTCCTCCAGTACACTCCCGCCATGGCCGCAAAGCTGACAGACCATGTCTGGTCAATCGAAGAGTGGGCAATGTATCCCGTCGCAAATGGCAATGTCTAACTAAGACACCAAGAACTATTCAATAGAGCCTCGATAAAATAGAAAGTTGGTATAGTTATTTCGTGACAGACCCTAACCTCCAACGCTTCGGCTGATTCCTCACGGAACCCGCCGCATGACGGCGGACGCAGTGGCTCGCTACACCTTCTACGTGAGAGACTTTCACTCTTTACACCATGCCGGTTTTAATCGGCGCTTTCAAAGGAGAATTTTAATGCATATACTGGTCGCATTTTAAAATTCGGTAAAAGTTGGCATTTGTGATTTCCATTGGTTACACTGTAATTATGGATACCTTCAAGGGCTTTCTCAGCGATAAAGAGCGCCATGAGCTTTGCGGCTTCCTCAACCGCCGGGATTTTTCCGGTCGTGAGCATGGTCGCGCTTCGGCGATTCTTCATCTCGACAAGGGCAAATCCGTGCCGCAAGTGGCGGAAATCACCTTTCTCGACGAGCAGACGGTCCGTAATTTTGTCGACCGCTACAAGGGCGGCGGCATCGACGGCCTACTCAAGGACGAGTACGATGGCCGCTCTTTCAAGCTCACTCCGGAGCAGCGCAAAGAGCTTGAGCGCCATCTTGACGATACCCTGTACATGGACTGCCAAGGTGTCGTCAATCATGTACTTGAGGCGTTCGGCATCACCTACAGCGTCAGCGGCATGCGTGTTCTTTTGCATACGCTTGGCTTCGTCTACAAGAAGCCCAAGCATGTTCCCGGCAAGGCCGACCGCGAGGCACAGGCCGACTTCGTCCGGCGCTTCCGTGAACTGATGGCGCAGAAAGCTCCCGAAGCGCCGGTGTATTTTGCGGATGCGGTGCATCCCACGCACAACTCGTCGCCAGCCTACGGTTGGATTCGACGGGGCGAGGAGAAGGAACTCGTGGCCAATTCGGGCCGCCAGCGCCTGAATCTTCACGGCGCCCTCAATGCCGGGACGAACGAACTCATCGTGCAGCGGGTCGACAGCGTCAACGCCCAGGCGACAGTGGAGCTCCTGAAGGCGATTGAGGCGGCGAATCCGCTGGCGCCGCACATCCATCTCATCGTGGACAACGCCGGCTATTACCACGCTCAACCAGTAACCGACTACCTGAAGACGGGAGAAAGCCGAATCCAATTGTGGTTTTTGCCGCCTTACTCGCCCAATCTGAATCTGATTGAGCGCGTATGGAAGTTTTTCCGCAAGAAAGTCATGAACAATCGCTATTACGCGACGCTCAGGGAGTTTTCGGAGGAAGTCCAGGCGTTTTTCGAATGCTTGTCGGAATACGCCGACGAGCTGAGGACGCTCCTCACACACAACTTCCAACTCTTTGGACAAGGCACCGAAAAACAGGTGACAAACGCATACTGAATTTACCGAATTTTAAAATGACTCCGGTATATACCGAAGCCAGTTGAGAATTCGGTTTCTTAAATTTACAGCCCGAGTCGCGCACTCAGGTTACAGGATCAAAAAACCGAATTTTAAAATGACTCCGGTATAGACCCTGCCGACGGCAACATTTCCGAATTTTTTTGCTGGACAACCGCCTGTATATTGATATTATAGTTCTCTCATCCGGCTGACGAAACGAAGTAGCCGGTTTTTTTGTTTTAAACCGTGGTGCTGGATAATTTATACGGTTCGCATCTTGAAATTGTGATTTCCCGGACTGTGCGCGGTAAGGGACGAATCAGGGAAACCAACGTGGAATGGGGCAACCCCTTCTCCCCATTTTCACGATTTCGTGCCGCGCCCAGTATAGTTAGCCTATTCCCCTGTAGCTCAGCTGGTAGAGCGTCGGACTGTTAATCCGCAGGTCGCTGGTTCGAATCCAGCCGGGGGAGCCAATATAACGACCGCAACCTGAAGAGGTTGCGGTTTTTTATTGACATCCCACCCCCTCCTGTTACGATTAAAAAACACGAATTCACGACACGAATGGGGGGAGTCATGCCCAAAAAATCCCAGTTTCCGAAGCCGTCGAAGCGCTTCATTTCGGGCGCATGGGTCATCCTCTGGCGATACTCGCCGGTTCCGGGGAAATACAAACAATACACCGTCTCGACGGGCCTGGCCGATGCGAAGACGGACGAGCCGATAGCTGAAACCTGGAGATGGCGGTCGAAAAGTGCTACGGTCGGCGTGGCGGTTGAAAAGTGCTACACCCCACTATACTTCCGGTTTTGCTGCGAGAGCGGTTTTGACCATGGTGTGTCAAATTCGTTCTCCGGCGGAGCTGGAGGACGGAGGTGTACACAGACATGGAGCAATGGGAAGAAATTCGTCGTCGTGTTTTGAAGGAAAGTGTTTCGCGGCGCCAGATCGCTCGTGAGACCGGCATGCATCACTCCACGATCAGGAAGATCCTCGCACATTCAATCCCTCCCGGTTATCGTCAGTCCAGCCCCCGTTTTGCCCCGAAGCTCGGCCCGCACGTCGAGTGGGTGAAGGAAATCCTCGAGTCGGATAAGGCAATCCACAAAAAGCAGCGTCATACCGCCCGCCGCATTTTCGAGCGGCTGAAGTCGGAGCGCGGCTACGACGGCGGCGAGACGGTGGTGAAGGATTTGGTGCGTGAGCTGCGGCGAACTTCGCAGGAAGTATTCATGCCGCTGTCGCAGCCTCCGGGGGAGGCGCAGGTGGATTTCTTCCAGGCATTGGTGAAGTGGCGCGGGACGGGGAAGTTGGACAAGGTCCATGTTTTCGCCATGCACCTTTCCTACTCGGACATGTTTTTCCTCAAGGCGTATTCGCGTGAATGCACGGAGGTGTTCTGGGACGGTCATGTCGCCGCCTTCGAGTTTTTCCAGGGAGTGCCGAAGCGGATCAGCTACGACAATCTGAAAATTGCGGTGAAGACGATCATCGGCGCGCATGAGCGGGAATTGACCAAGGGCTTTCTCCAGCTTCGCAGCCATTATCTTTTCGACAGTCATTTCTGCAATGTCCGCCGTGGAAACGAGAAGGGTCAGGTGGAGGGATTGGCGAAGTACGCCAGGGCGAATTTCCTGGTGCCGGTGCCGGAGGTGAAGGATTTGGACGCGCTCAATCAGCATCTTTTCGAATGCTGTTATGGAGAACAGCACCGAAAGCTCCGGGGCAAAGGCGGGAGGACGAAGCTGGAGTTATGGATGGAGGAGGGACTGTCCCCGCTTCCCGCCAGTCCTTTCGAAGCCTGCCGCCTTCAGCCGGGGCGCGCGTCATCAATGTCCCTGGTCCGCTTCGACGACAACGATTATTCCGTGCCCGCCAGGTATGCGCATCATTCCCTGACGGTGAAGGGCTTCGCGGAGAAGGTGTCGATTCATTCCGCCGGGGACGGCGAAGTGGCATGGCATGTCCGGCTGTGGGGACGTGAGGAAGTGTCCTACGACTGGCGGCATTATCTTCCCGTGCTGTACCGCAAGCCCGGCTCTCTGGAGCACGCGGCCCCCCTGGACGGCCTGGTGCTTCCCAATTGCTTTGGGGATGTCCGTCGCCGTCTTGAATCGCAAATGGGCCACAAGGGGTCGAAGGAATACGTCTCCATCCTTTGCCTGCTTGAAAAGCGTCCCGTCTCCCGAGTGGCGGCGGCTCTGGAAAAAGCATTGGGCGTATGCCAGACGCCCACCGTGGAGGTGGTGAAATCCTTCCTCTTCGCCGATGAATTCCCGGAAGCGTCGGTGTTTCGTCTGGACGGGCGGGCGCATCTGGCGGGGGTGAGAGTGGCGGGGCCAAACGTCAAGGCGTACTCCGGGCTCATGGCCGGGAGCGTATTTTCGACGGAGGGCGCATCATGAGCCAGCCGAAATCATCAGTACTTCTCCAGCACCATCTCAAGCATCTCAAACTGCCGACAATTCTGCGGGAATACGAGGGCCTTGCCGAGGTCTGCGCCCGGGAGCGGGCGGCTTATCCCGACTATCTTCTGCGGCTGGTGGAGCGGGAGCTTCTCGACCGCGAACGAAAAGCGGCGGAGCGCCGTCTCCGGGACGCCCGCTTCCCGGTGCCGAAGACGGTCGATTCCTTCGACTTCTCCGCCCAGCCGTCGGTGAACGAGCAGCTGTACCGCGAACTCCTCCGCGGCGAATACATGGACAATCGCGAAAACGTCCTTTTCGTCGGCAACTCCGGCACGGGGAAAACGCACATGGCGACGGCTCTCGGTTTCGCCGCCTGCGCCCAGGGAAGACGGGTGCGCTTCCACGGCGTGACGGGCCTGGTGACGGAACTCCTCGAAGCGCGGGAAAACCGCCGCCTCGAACGGCTGATGGGGCAACTCGGCAGGAACCAGCTTCTCGTCCTGGACGAACTCGGCTACGTGCCCTTTTCCAAAGCCGGGGCGGAACTGCTTTTCGACGTGGTGAGTCGAGCCTACGAACGGCAGAGCCTGGTGGTAACGACCAATCTGCCGTTTGAAAACTGGGTGGAGGTGATGGGCACGGAGCGGCTCACCGGAGCGCTTCTCGACCGTCTCACGCATCGGGTGCACATCTTGGAAGCCAACGGAGAAAGCTACCGTCTGCGTCAGGCCCAGAAACGCTTACGGAAGAGCGGCAAGAAAAGCGAATGACTGCCTGAAAGGAATACCGCCCCACAAGCAAAGTACATGCCAGAGGCGCCGCTCAATCACGGACGCGCCCAATGCCTGTCCCAAAAAGGCGGACAAACGAAAATATCCAAGAACAATCAGCCACGCAAAGTGGGTGACAATGGCCCCGGGTGTAGCGATTTTCGACCGCCGACCGTAGCACTTTTCAACCGCCATCTCCACGCGGTGCGCTACCGGTTGGCGGGAATGACCGGCGGCATTTCCTTCAGTAAATATACCGACATCGAGGACGGCGAGACGGTGACGCTGTTCGCGCCGACGATTGCGGGGGAGATTGCCGACGCGTCGGTGAGCATCATCGCCTGTTCGTCGTTCGGCGCGGAAGCGGTGCCTGTCTCGGCGTCAATCACCATCCTGTCCAAGACGCAATGGATTTTCACTGCATCGCAAACATGGACGTGTCCATTTTCTGGAAAAGCAAAAGTTGAGGTCGGTGGCGGTGGTGGTGCAGGCGGTACATATGGCGGCGGCGGTGGCGGTGGATACTCCAGCGCTGAACTCGTTCTACAAAATACTACCTACCCGGTCGTTGTTGGTCTTGGAAGTACAACGGGAGGTGCTGGCGGTACATCTTCGTTTAATGGGGTATTCGGTTATGGAGGTGGTTACGCAACCAATGACACTCAATATATCCCACCTCAAGGCGAAGGATATGGTGGTTATTATGTGCCTTACACAAGCGGCGGTTTGGGTGGGTCTGGAACGTTGAAAGGCGGTAATGGTGCTGGTGGTCAGCAAGGAAATCCCAATTATATGGGTGGTGGTGGCGGTGGCGGTGGTAATGTGACTGCTGGTGGTAATGCAGGAAATTACGTTAGTGGTGCCAGTGGCGGCGGAACAACGGGAGTAAATGGAAGTGGAGGATATCCGGGTATACGTGGTATAGCCGGTGGTGGTGCTGGCTATAATAGTCTTGCAGGGGGTCGCGGATCGGTCGTCATTACATTCATTGGAGATTGAGAAATGAGCGTATTTCCCAACGGCAAAAACATAGCGGCGCTGAATGAATCCATCATCTATCTCGCACAGGATTTGCCCGCCGTGCGGGCGTCGGACTACGCCCTATGGTTCGGCCCGCTCCCCTTCGAGAATCCCACATACGCCGAAGTTCCGCCGGAAGCGAAGGCCGGTGATGCCTTCCATGACGGCGTTCTCTACCCGCGTCCGGAATACGCCGTCGCGTTCGATCCCGCCATTCCCGGCTGGACGGTGGACGAAACCGCCCGGCTGGACGCGGCCAAACACGCCAAGATTGACGCCATCGACGCCCGCACCGCGGAAATGATTCTCGCCGGCTTCGACTTCCAGGCTCCGGCGGGAACGCTCATCGACATCGCCGGCGAACAGGCCGACGTCGGCGGGGAAATATACCGCTTCAATTACAACGCCGAGGACCAGGCCAACTTCACCGACGGCGTTCTCGCCTGCGCCCTGGCCATGCAGAGCGGCGACGCCTCCTTCCGGCAAAGCTGGCGCGGTTGGCAGGGAGAGAATCCTTTCATTCTCTCCTTCACCGCGCCGGGCTTCATCGCCCTCACCACCTACGCCAAGATGAACCACAAGCAGGGCACGCTGGCCGCCGGCTGGGCCATCACCGACGCTATCCGGGCGGCCGCGACCATCGAGGAGGTCGAGGCCATTGTCGACGACCGGTAGCCCCCACTGGTGGCAACGCCTGATCCCTCGTTACGGCAACTGGGGCGGCGTCGGCTGGTCGGCCGGACGCTGGAACAACGATCCCGCCCTCACCGACTGGTCCGTGCCCTCCGTCGATGACATGGACGAGGTGTTCAAATGGCACGATTGGGCATATCAGCACGGTCTCGATCTTGATGCGGCGGACGCCGATCTTGTTCGGGACCTATGGGAAACGGAAACCACGACCTTCAGGGGATGGTGGTACAGGATTCTGGCGATGATCGCCTTTACCGTGTGGCCAAAGATACGCTGTATCTTGAGGAGGGTTACCATGAAAAAGACTGCTTTTGTGTTTCTGGCGCTCATGACGTCGATAGCGGCGGCGTCCGCCGGCGAAATCGCGGGCGTGTCGCCGGGCGGGGCGATCGGGTTGGTGAAAAACGTCGTGGAGATGGGCCTCAAGCATCTGGATTCGGTGGTCATTGTGTTGGGCGTGGCATCGGTCGCGTTCAACCAGCTTTCGCAAATCTGGGCATGGTCGAAGGACTCGAAGCTCGCCAAAGTCGAACAATTGATCGAGGACGCCATCTCCGGCGCCTACCTCCTCAAAGGCCAGGCGTGGAAAAAGAAAGCCGGCGATCTCACGCTTGAACAGGGACGGGAGCTGGCCGGCGACGCCCTGGACATCCTCAAGAACAACGCCGAAAAGGCCCGCGTCAATCTCGACGGGGAACTTGGCGACGACGCCGGAAAGCGGGCCAGAATCCAGACGGTTTTCGACAGGATGCGCGACCGCTCGCGGCGGGGAAAGGAAGCGGCGAATGCTTCGACGCTGGTGGCGGAATAGGGCCGGCGCGGGATTGCGGCTCTCGTGGACATGGAGATTTTGATATGGACGCACAGCTCAAAGCCGACTCCGACGCCCTTTGGGTGGAAGTGATGGCCCAGGCCGGCATGTTGGGGCGAAAGGCTCTCAATGGGCGGCAGGATTTGTTTTACAGGCTGATCGAAAGGCATTTCGGGCCGGCATACGCCGAACTCGCGACACTGAAAGGAGAAAGGCCATGAATAGAACCGATGGCAATGACGGCGGCTCCAAAAGACTTGAAACGGCCGTCAACAACATCATGTCCGGCGACAACGCCTGCGGTACCCTGGCCAACGCCGCCTACAACGGCGACCGGGACTACTTCCGGAAGATGATCGCGCCGGTGGTGGACGTGTACGAGGAGGAAGCGGCGGATCTGCGGCGGCAGCGGGACGCTCTCGGCAAGGACGTGGAGGCCAAGCGCTTCGCCCTGGAGTTCATCGCGCAGAACCTTGGCGGCTCCGTGACCATCGCCGAGCCGACCATCATCGACGCGATCCGGAAGGCCCTTCCCGGGCATCCGCTCCTGAAATGACCATCTCCACGGCTGCCCCCGGCGGTTTCTCCCTCCTCCTTCCGTCGGGGGCGGTTTCCTTGGGCACATTTTGAAAGGCGACGACGCATGACCGAAATACCGGCCAAAGCAATCGAATCGTTTGGTGCGACCGGCGGAATCCTCGGCCTGATCATCCTGTTGGGGGTGGGGTTCATGGTGTGGTACATCCATTCCAGCCGCAAGCACCATGCCGCGGAGAATGCGGCTCTTGCCGAGGAAAGAAAGGAGTGGCGAGACACCATCGAGCGGAATACCGCTGCCTTTCACGGTCTTGAGAAGGCCTTGCACTTGAAGCCCTGCCTCCGGCCGTCCGACGCCAGGACGCGGGAAACCGACAGGGTGCGGCGGTGAAGAGTGTCGGCGACCTGGGGGCACTGACATGCGGTATCGTCGATCACGGAATTAAATATTCAGAAGGGCACTTTATCATACTTCCATCAGGAAGGCTGATATTATTTGGAAGACGGGAAGACAGCAAGTGCCCGCGCTCGATATTGAAAGCAATATGCACTGTGCGTCGTATATGACTCGCGATGTGCGGCTTCCTTGGGTTAAAGGGAATTACGGCGCCAATCGTCTTTGATGGAAATTTGTCTTTTACCATTTTGATGGCGGAAACATAATCACTATCGCCGCTTACTATAAGAACTTTATCAAATTTATTCTCATAGGCAAGAGACATGAGCATGGCGCCAATATTTACATCCGTTTCCTTTTCCTCATGGGCAAGATAGGTTTCGCGGCATAGTTTGCATTTGTGATATTTCTTTTTGAAGTTGCCCCAAACGATTTTGACGCCATAGTTTTTGAGGGCATTTACAAACGCGGTATGCCGAGCGACCTTGCCAGTATTCCAATATGCGGATGCGGTGAAGTAATACACGTCGTCCAACACGTCATTTTCTTCAAGAAAATGCATCATTAACATTTTATAATTACACCATTTACAGTGGGGAGGATGGCATTCATGAAGGACATGGTATAGATTGAATCCATCAATCAGACATATAACCCGGTTCATGGTTGCTCCAATAAAAAAGGTGGCATCCCCAAGGGGGATACCACCGATACCATCCCGGCTCCCTTTAGGTCCGGGTCCCGCGGACGCATCCAACGGGGAGTATAGTATTATATGTCGACATTAAAGCCGAATCTCTTTATGAAAGTATACTATCACGCGAACGCGACAATATCAATATAAAAATGAATGAGATTTAGGGTGACATGCAGCCTCGGCGGCAGGGGGCGGACAGGAAAAAGCGGAATGGGGAAGTGGCAATAATCAAGCTATGCTGAAAAACACGAATGACGACACGAATAGGGGTGATTTCGTTTCATTTCATGGATATTTAATGCAAACCAAAAAACACTACAACAACTATCTTGTCAAGTAGTTATATTGCAATGCCTTGCATATCAAAGGTATCGGCATTGTGATATGGGACGACTGTTAATCCGCAGGTCGCTGGTTCGAATCCAGCCGGGGGAGCCAATATTAGAAACGCTGAAGCCCGTCAACGGTCAATAGGCCTTGACGGGCTTAGCTTTAGCATGATATTCATGACGCCGACCATCGCCAAAGAACGTTGACAATCGCGAATTTTGTAGGTAATATTGTAGGTGATGAAGACAACCAGAAAAGGCGTTACCTACAAAAAATGTAGGTAACGGGAAAGCTGGGAGGGAGGACACCTACAAATGAGTCTAACGGACCGTGCCATAACAGGTTTGAAAGCGATTGACGGGAAAATGAGAAAGGTTTTTGATGGTGGCGGCTTGTATGTTCAGATAAGACCCAATGGAACGAAGTTATTTTGTCTGGCGTATAGGTTTTTTGGGAAACCAAAGACTCTCAGCATCGGGCAATATCCAACGGTTAGCCTTAAAGATGCGAGGGAAGCCGCGAACAAGGCAAAGGCGCAAATTCGGGAAGGAATCGACCCAAGCCAGTTCAAACAATCGTTCAAGGCAAGTCAAGTTGCCGCACAGGAACAAGTGAATAAATCCGCAACCGACGACAACGGTAAGGTCAACTTCATCGGCAAACTGAACCTTCCCGCCGACTGCTTCGAGTATGTAGGCCGTGAGTGGTTCCATAAAATGCGGGGAAAACTGGAATGGAGCGAACGGTATTCGTCGCTCACCATCAGACGCCTTGAACAACACCTGTTCCCGTTTATTGGCCAGGAAAAAATCGGTGAATTGAAGCCGGCCGATTTGCTGAAACAAATTCAGCGTGTCGAAGACATGGGACAACACGAAACAGCCCACAGGGTGCTGAATCTGGCGGGCAAGATTTTCCGATACGCCATTGGTCAAGGGCTGGCTGAAAATGACATCAGCGCCGCCCTTGTCGATTCGATACCCCCGGCGAAAAGCAATAATTATCCCACGATCACCGAGCCAAGAAAAGTTGGCGCCCTGTTGAGGGCAATTGACGGCTACCATGGCCAGTTTACGGTGCGGTGCGCCTTAAAGCTGTCGCCTCTGCTCTTTGTGCGCCCAGGTGAATTGCGTTGTGCGGAGTGGTCGGAACTGAATCCTCTACCGGCTGAAGCCGGTAGGTTCTGGTTGCGACTGAAGTCGCGGTTCCGGCTAAAGCCGGTGCTATGCGGCTAAAGCCGGCTGAAGCTACTGCGCATCGTCAGCTATGGCAAACCCGTCATCGCGAGGCTTGTCCTGGTGTTCAATGTATGCCTTGATAACCTCGTCTGTCACGGTTCCTGACGAAGCGCAGAAATACCCCCGGGACCAAAGATGCTGACCCCACAATTGCTTCTTCAAGAATGGATGCTCAAGGAACATAAAGCGGGACGATTTGCCTTTAATGCTCTGCATTAGATCCGCCGGAGACAAATGGGGAGGTACTGAAACAAAAAGGTGCACATGATCATGACTGACATGCCCCTTAATGATTGTTACCTCCTGCTCCATGCAGATTCGCCTAACAATTTCACGGACGCTAACGGCGACTTCACTCTTCAGGATCGGCTTACGGTACTTGGTCACCCAGACGAAATGGTACTTGATATCATGGACCGTGTGTGGTCCCCGCTGATATTCCGCCATACTATATATCCTCCGTAGAGGACATTATAACCGAAACCACCTGCTGAAGCTATTTCGCCTGAAGGCGAAGGTTTTGAACCTTAACCGCTTGGAAAATCAATTTCGTCGATGCGGAATGGAGAATCCCCAAGGAACGCATGAAAATGCGCTTTCCACATATTGTACCGCTATCGCGGCAGGCCCTGGAAATCCTCCAAGCATTGCATAACCACAATGGTTCCGGAAAGTACCTGTTTCCAAGTATGCGTTTTCGCGATCGGGTCATGAGCGACAATACGGTCAATGCGGCTTTGCGGGAATTGGGATATGATCCGGATTCACCTGATTCAATCGTGGGTCACGGCTTTCGGCACATGGCTTCAACTTTGCTGAACGAAATGGAAAAATGGGATGGAGATGTCATCGAGCGACAACTCGCGCATGTCGATAGCAATGTCCGTGGGATATATAATTTCGCGCAGTATCTCCCAACCCGTCGGCAGATGATGCAAGCGTGGGCCGACTTTTTAGATGAACTCAAAAAATTGCCTACAAGCACGGCATGAGCAGAAAACAAATATGCCAGCGGCTTTTGCGGCCGCTGGCTTTTTTTCAAAAAATGAGTCTGTGCGGATGCTTCCTTGTTTCCCTTTCACCGACTTGTCCCCAGCCGGACGAAAAAACGAAATCCACTGGGCTGTTTTGACTGCATCGACACCCGCCCGGCACCCCTCACCCGGGCCTAAGGGTCTGTCACGAAATAACTATACCAACTTTCTATTTTATCGAGGCTCTATTGAATAGTTCCAATCGCCATGAAACCCAGCTCGCTTGATCTTCAATTCTGCCATTTCCTTCTTGCTGACGCTTCGCCCGGTCGGGTAGCGCCGCTTGTCGAGTTTACACATCACCGACAGATCCTTACAGGTGGTGGTCCGCGAGATCAGGTTCACTATCGTCTCGTAGCTCGTCAGCGGTTTGCCGCGCCAGTTGATGCTGATGAACGAGAACAGGCGGTGTTCGACTTTGTTCCACTTGCTCGTCCCCGGTGGAAAGTGGCTGACCGAAATAGAGATGCGCAGTTCGTCCGCAAGGCGCTGCAACTCCCACTTCCACAATCGGAGGCGAGAGCCGTTAGAGCCTCCGCCGTCTGCCGTTATTGGCCGTTTCGGCGTCGGCTACGACGCGGTCGACTGCCAATATGTGAGCGGCAAGGGCATACCGGTGATCAACACGCCGCAGGCGGTGACCCATCCCACCGCCGAACTATCCATCGCTCTTATGTTGGATATCGCCGCGGCGTCGCCCGCCTGGACAAGAAGTTGCGTCACGACAAGAGCTGTATCGAACCCTTTTCGTTCGAAAACATCTCGGCCTCTCTGTACGGCAAGACGCTCGGCATTATCGGTTTCGGGAGGATCGGCAGGGCAGTCGGGGAAAAAACCGTCGGATTGGGGACGCGGCTGCTCTATTCCGATGTCGATCTTGATGCCAATGTCTTTGCCTTGGACTCGACGACTATCCAGACCACCCGCGTCGCGAGAGATTTCCTCGTCCCTTTTTCCCATATTCCGGACACTCTTTATTCTGGCAACAGAAGTCGTCAATAGGACACATGGATACACCCTCAATGCCTATCCGATTCAACTTGAACCGGATGAATCCATGCTATACTTCAAGAGGCACGACGCAAGACCTTTGAGTCTTTGGCAGGCATCAAGACATTTTGTCTTCCCACATCCTTTGTGGCGCGTCTTTCTGCGCGACGTGGCGGGCGTAGTGAACGTGCAGCAGATCGTGGGTGCGGTCCTTGAGGACGCCGCGATACAGCGCGATCATCAGCGGGTTGTCCTCGGCACGGCGGATGGTGCAGAGCTTGTCGGCGGCGTAGAGCCCCTTGCCGCGCTCCTCGCGCCGCGCCTCGGAGACCGAGGGCTGGCCGGCGCCGCTGACGCAGCCGCCGGGACAGGCCATCACCTCCACGAAGTCGAAATGCTCCTCGCCCGCCTTGATTTTCGCCATTAGCCTGGAGGCGTTGCCGAGGCCGCTGACCACGGCGATGCGGACCTCGCGGGCGCCGGCGGCGACCGTGGCCTCCTTGACCCCCTTCATGCCGCGCACTCCGGTGAGGGCGATGCGGCGCATGGCGGTGGCGCTTTTGTCCGAGGAGATGCGGCGCAGCACCGCCTCGGTCACCCCGCCGGTGACGCCGAAAATGACCCCTGCCCCCGACATCGCGCCCAAGGGCGCGTCCACCGCCTCGGCCTCGAGCTGGCCGAACACCAGGCCCGATTCCTTGATCATCTGGATCAGCTCCTGGGTGGTGATGACGTAATCCACCATCGGCTTGCCGTCCGGCGCGAACTCGCTGCGGGCGGCCTCGAACTTCTTGGCCGTGCAGGGCATGACCGCGACGTGGACGACCCGCTTGTAGACGTCGCGGTACTGTTCCTTGATCACCGACGCCAGCATCTGCATGGGCGAGCGGCAGGTGGAGACGTGCTTCATCAGCTCGGGATAGCGGTTCTGGCAGTGGTTGATCCAGGCCGGGCAGCAGGAGGTGAAGAGGGGCATGGCCGGGTTGCCGGGCAGGCGCGCGAGCAGCTCCTTCGCCTCTTCCAACACGGTGAGGTCGGCGCCGGTCGAGGTGTCGTAGACCTCGTCGAAGCCCATGCGGCGCAGGGCGGCGACGATCAAGCCCATGGCGTTGTCGCCGTCGCCGAGGCCGAAATCGCCGCCCAGGGCGACCCGGACGGCCGGGGCGATCTGGACGGTCATTAGGGTGTTCTCGTCGTCCAGATCCTTCCACAGTTTCTCGGTGTCGTTGCGGACGGTGATGGCGCCGGTCGGGCAGACGGCGGCGCACTGGCCGCAGCCGACGCAGTTCGACTCGGCCATGGGGATGTCGAAGGAGGTCGAAATGGTCATCTTCGAGCCGCGGTGGGCGAAGTCGATGGCGCCGACGTCCTGGATCTCGTTGCACATGCGCACGCAGTCGCCGCAGAGGATGCACTTGTTCTGATCCTTGGCGATGCAGAGCGAGGAGTCGTCGATCTTCGGCTCCTGGGCGGTGTTGGGGAAGCGGACGCCGGTGATGTTGAAGCGCTGGGCCAGGTCCTGGAGCTTGCACTTGCCGTTGTGGCCGCAGGTGGTGCAGTCGCGGCAGTGGTTGGCGAGCAGGAGTTCCAGGATGTTCTTGCGGTACTTGCGCAGGCGCTCGGTGTTGGTGCGGATTTCCATACCGGCCCGGGGCTGTTCCGAGCAGGAGGCGGAGAGGTTGCCTTTCCTGTCCTCGACCATGCACATGCGGCAGGCCCCGTAGATGGACAGCTCCGAATGGTAGCAGAAGGTGGGCAGTTCGACGCCGATTTTGCGGATGAGTTCGAGAAGGTTCTTCTCGTCGCCGATTTCGACCGGGATGCCGTCTATGGTCATGGTGTTTTGCATCGCTGTTCCTCGCGTTGTGCGGTAAAAGCGGTTTATGGAATATGATCCGGCCGGGGTCAGGCGGATTCCTTGATCGCCCCGAACTTGCAGCTCTCGGCGCAGGCCCCGCACTTGATGCAGACGGCGGGGTCGATGACGAAGGGCTCCTTGACCTTGCCGGAGATGGCGTTGACCGGGCAGATCTTGGCACACTTCGAACAGCCCTTGCACAGATCCGGCGCGATGGCGATGCGCCGCAGGGCCTGGCAGACCCCGGCCGGACAACGCTTGTCGCGGATATGGGCCTCGTATTCTTCGCGGAAGCCGCGTATGGTGCTGACCACCGGATTGGCGGCGCTCTTGCCGAGACCGCAGAGCGAGGTGTTGGTGATGGTGTCGGCCAGCTCCAGCAGGAGCTCGATGTCCCCTTCCCTGCCCTGCCCGCCGACGATGCGGTCGAGGATCTCCAGCATGCGCTTGGTGCCCTCGCGGCAGGGAACGCACTTGCCGCAGGACTCGTTCTGGGTGAAGTTCATGAAAAAGCGGGCGATCTCCACCATACAGGTGTTTTCGTCGGTGACCACCATGCCGCCGGATCCGATCATGGCGTCGACCTTCTTGAGCGAGTCGAAATCGAGGGGCAGATCCAGGTGCTCCTCGGTGAGGCAGGCCCCGGAGGGTCCGCCGATCTGGACCGCCTTGAACTTGGCGCCGCCGCGCATGCCGCCGCCGACGTCGTAGATGATCTGGCGGAGGGTCGAGCCCATCGGCACCTCGATGAGGCCGGTGTTCTCGATGTTCCCGGTGAGGGAGAAGGTCTTGGTGCCGGGACTGTTGGTCGGCCCGATGTCCAGGAAATGGTCGGCGCCCTTTTCGATAATCACCGGCACGGTGGCGAAGGTCTCGACGTTGTTCAGGACGGTCGGCTTTTCCCACAGGCCCTGTTCCACCGTGCGGGGCGGCTTGACCCGGGGCATGCCGCGTTTGCCCTCGATGGAGGCGGTGAGGGCGCTGCCCTCGCCGCAGACGAAGGCTCCCGCGCCCCGGCTGATGTGGAGCTTGAAATTGAAGCCGGTGCCCAGGATGTTGTCGCCCAGCAGGCCCAATTGCTCCGCTTGCTCGATGGCGATTTTCAGCCGAGCCACCGCCAGCGGGTATTCGGCGCGCACGTAGATATAACCCTCGTCCGAGCCGCAGGCGTAGCCGGCGATGATCATGCCTTCCAGCATACGGTGGGGATCCGAACCCATCATGCTGTTGTCCATAAAGGCGCCCGGGTCGCCTTCGTCTCCGTTGCAGACGATGTAGCGCTTGGTCTCCTTCTGGCGGCGCACCTGCTGCCACTTGCGGCCGGTGGGGAAGCCGCCGCCGCCGCGGCCGCGCAGGGCGGATTTGGAAATTTCATGGACGACCGCATCCGGAGTCATTTCGAACAAGGCCTTCTCCACCGCCCGGTAGCCGCCGACGGCAAGATACTCCTGGATCGAAGTGGGGTCGATGTGGCCACAGTTATCCAAGGTCAGGCGGGTCTGCTTTTCGTAGAAGGGAATCTCGTCCTGCTTCTTGCAGAGCTTGCCCCGGCTGTAGGCGAGACGCTCGACATGGCGGCCGTTCTTGACCGTCTCGTCGACAATCTCGGCGCAATCCTCAGGCTTGACCCGGGTGTAGAGAAAACCCTCCGGCTCGACGCGGACAAGGACGCCCAGTTCGCACAGACCGTGGCAGCCGCTGTTCTTGAGGCCGATGGTGTCGCCGTTGCCGCCGTGATTGTGCTCGCCGTCCTCCATGAAGCGGAGCGAATAAGGCAGCCCGCGCTCCTTGATGGCGGCGAGGAAAGCGTCGTAAACCTCCTGCGCGCCGCAGGAGACACAATTTTGTCCGGCGCAAACGAGAATCCGCTTCTTCTGAACTTCGGCGGCGGCCTGGCAGACGTTACGTAGATCAATGAGATCCTGGCGGGATTTAAGCGACATTCTGCTCCCCTTCCGTGGCAGTCAGCTCCTTGACCAGCGCGGTCGCCTTGTCGGGAGTCATGGAGGGATAGGCTTTTTCATTGACGGTGATGACCGGGGCCAAACCGCAGGCGCCCAGGCAGGACACGGTTTCGACGGTGAAAAGCAGGTCATCGGTGGTGACCTTGGTCTTGGACAGCCCAAGATCCTTCCGCAGCCGATCAAGAATGGGGATGGATTTGCGGACATGGCAGGCGGTGCCGTCGCAAATCTTGATTACGTACCTACCCTTCGGTTCGAGGGAAAAGTTCTCGTAGAAGGTGGCGACGGAATAGATGCGGGCCTCGCTCAAACCGAGCCGGGAGGATAGGCGGGAAAAAGCCTCGCGGGGGATGTATCGGTAATGCTCCTGAATCTCCTGGAGAATGGCAATGACCGCGCTGGGGTTGTCCCGGTGCGTCACGGCGATGCCGTCCACAATGGTGTAGTCGAACTTCCCGTCCATGCCAATCTCCTTTCTCTGGCTTGTGATTGTTCCCTATGCCCGGCGCGATGATTCGCCGCTCGCCGACACACCCAACTTGTCGGCCAACAGATCGAGCAGCGCTCCCTCGTCCAAACCCTGATACAGTTTTCCATCCACAACCAGGTTGGGCCCCCCGCCGCAACGATTCTCGCACCTGGCTCCCGACAGAATAACCCGGTCCTGCCAGGCGTTTTTTTCGATGACTCTCTCCAGGGTTTCCAGCAAACGGTTGTTTCCCCGTGCAAAACACGAACTGCCCATACAGAGGGAGATTTCCACGATGTTCCCCATATACCGTGCCCCTTGGTCAGTGGTTTAATGATTGGTTATATATAAATATATTTATATTTATTTCTTCGTTTAGTCAAGGGTAAAATATAAATATATTTATCTTTATTAAAACATCTTCTCAAAATAGCATAAAAATAACCGGAGCCTTCGCATGCGAAAGCTCCGGTTATATCTATCATTTTTAAAATTAATATATTACGTTAAATCCGGTGCCTCTTGCGTCGTCCTACCATACGGAAACAGGAAGTGCGGCCTTCTCCATTTCCTGCAAAAGTTCCGGGTCCACACCAGATAAGAGCCCCTGTATCGCAGGCCAGACCGCCTCACGCAAAGTCCCGGTATCGGAGGAAACGGAAGCGACGCCTTGCCGACCCAACTCATTGGCGACAACAGACTCCGCCCCGCCCGCCGCCTGCCCCGCCGCCCTGATGGCGCGTTCCATGGCGGTGCGGAAGAAGGGACGCATATTTTCCGGAATCCTGCTCCATGCCCCGCGCGAGACACAGACGGCAAAGAAAGGCAAATCATATCCCGCCGCCGTTGCGTTGGTCGCCGAATCGGGAAAAGGGATGCCCCGCAAATCGGCCATGCGGCAGACAAGGGCGTTCGCCGTTCCAGCGCGCAACGCTTCCACGCCCTGTTCCAATGACATGGGACCGGCCGAACCGCCCAGAGCCGCGACGGCCGCGCCCACATTCTTGTTCATCGGACCGACGACCCTCATGCCCTTGAAATCATCGGGGACGATCAGCGGCTTGTTGGCAAACAATCGCGCATTGTCGATCTGTACCCAGCCAACAATCTCGACGCCGGTCTGGCCAACCAAAGTCCGGATCCGGTCGCCGCCGGATCCCTCCAAGAAACGGGCAGCCTGGCTGCTTGTATAAAACCCAAAGGGCTGGGCAAGAACCGCCACCCGGGAATTTTTCATCCCCAGCACCCAAGCGTCGACCAGAGCGATGTCAATGGTACCGCCCGCCACGGCGTCATAGACGCTTTCCGCCGCTCTTGGCCCGGGATCCCCTGAAACCGAAACCGCGAACCCACCACTGGCGGCGAGCTCATCGGCGAAGGCCCGCGCCACTTCAGCCCAGGGCCCGTCCTGCATTCCGGCCACCCCCAGCCGAAAAGAAAGTGCACCCTCCGCCGGCGAAAATTCGCCGGCGGAGGGTGCACATGCCACGCACTGCATTATCACTGTCAGGAAGAAGCCAAACCGCATTTGGTTTTTCATCGCATTCCTTTCGTACCGGTCATTTCGACCACAGCGCGTCTCCGGACGAAGTGGAGCCAGTGGACCAACTCAGACGGTGCGAGGCGAAGTTTTCATTGGGACCGACCCTGGTCCAGAGGCCCATGGTCTCATCAACAGCCTTCTGGCTATACCGGATGTCCAAGGTGCCCGGAGCCTGAATCAGATTGCCTTCGTTGTCACGCTTTTCCAAAGCCATATTGATGGAACCACCGACCAGAACCTTGCCCTGAACTATAAGTGAGCCAAGCCAGTCGTACACGGGATCGGACATTACAGAATCGTTGTTCTTGTCGAGGTAATGGTAACCGTTCAATCCAGAGCTATATTCCACAATATGATTGTCTCCGTTCAGACGATTGTTCTTTTCATCGATTCGGGCGGTTTTCTGTGGGACGATATTGAGATCGCCCAGTACCACCAACACCCCATGATAGGCAAAGCGCGTGGTGACTTCCAGATTGCCATTGACCACCAAAATCCCGGCTCCGTCGATTTCGCGGAAAGCAGTCTCCGTCGAACCGTGCGGATCGTTGATGGCGCGCTTGCCGCCGTCTATCACAAATGTCGGCATTTCCGACGGCGATTTGAGAAGCGGCTGGTGTTGCGTCATGGTAAACAGGGTCTGTCCAATCGTCGCGGTGGGATCCACCAAGGCGATGAAACGCTTGCTCTCGTCATCCAGCGTATAGTAGGGATTGAATCCCTTCTTTCCCATCACCACGAACTCGTAGTTGTCGCTGAAGGCCGCTTCATAAGCAATCACGGCGTTGGCGTCGTTCAATGCCTTGACCGACTCAGGGACCACCTGGACTTTCGGACCCTCGCGATGCCAGCCGAGAGAACCGCGATGCTCGCGCGGCCAACCAAGAAGCTCATTGTGCTCACGAGGACATTTCTCCATTACAAAATCCCAAAGGTCGATCGTCGTTCCAGCAAGCGCATCATTAGTATAGGCACTAAACCAGTCCGGGACAAGATGAACGGATGCAACGCTTTCTTCACCCGATTCCAGCAGATCATCCTTCGCCCAAATGAATTTAGGCGCCAGGGGGCGACCGTTCGGTTGAAGCGAACCGTTGGCCTTGTACATCAAGGGCACGGTGGACGGATCGGAATTCGCTTCAAAGCTGTCCATGCTGCTCTCCGGATAAACCTCACCCGGCAGCATGGCGACAATCGAGGCTATCGGCGCAACCTTCGACGAGCTGCCGCTGGGATCAAAATCCTTGGCAGTCATTCGCTGCGGTGAGGTTCCACCACCGCCCACCCATTTGGCGTAAACACCGGGCACGCGGAAATTCATCGTTCCGAACACCATGCCGGCAAAGCCACGCGCATCGACTTCCCCGAGCGGAACCATCAGAGCCCTTAGATCGTTCTCGGTGAGTCTGGCCGCATAATATCCATGATTATCCGGATGAAAACGCTGTTTAAGCGGCCGGAATATCGCGCCGCCATTTGCCGCTTTCATCTTCTCCACAGCGCGCAGCTCGCATTTATCCAGCCACACTTTATTATGCAACCCCTCCTCAAGCTCGAGTTCCTCGGTTGTCCAATCATGGAAAGCGTCATGCTCGTATTCCGAGGTTTCCAGGCTCATGAAATAGAAGACATCGTCCATTCCATAGTAGTACACATTCGGTTCACCGTAAAGGATATTGAGGTCCTTCGCATCACCCGACAGCTTCTTTCTTCCTTCCACATCACCGGCGGTCTTTTCGAAGATTGCCCGGGTGAATCCCAACATGTCGCCGTTCCCGGATGTCATCGTGAGCACGTCGTTCAGCATCATTCCCGGGTTCGTGGAATCATAGAAGCCAAACTCGTGATACAACGCTTTCAACTTCTCAACCGAATTGGAAATCGCGTTCGTTTCCTCTGTGGGGTTGGCAGAAATGGCGGCGATCCCCGGTTTGCCATTCAGCGCCTCGTCCTTTTCGCCTTCCCACCACTGCTTTTCCGTCCCTTCGAGAAGGTCGATGTCGGTGCTGGCCTCCGCCGGCTCCGGATAGACGACAGTAACAGTAAGGCCCATGTCGAAATACAACACCCCATTGTCTTGGGTGGTTGCCTCGGGATCGCTCTCCAGCACCATATGCAGGCTGGTCATTTTTCTAATATCCTCCGGGTCGGTGTCCGGATTTTCAGCGATATTTCGTTCATGAGCGAAATCTTGAATCGTTCTGTAACGCTTATAACCACCTCCCGTCAACGGGCTGGTCCAGTCAGGGGTTTCGGTGGAATCGGCGGGAAGTCGGACATAAATCCCGTCTGTGGGAGGCAGCTTCGACAAGGTAGCCGCACTGATCCCAAAATTGTCGCTTGTCAACTGGCGTTGATACTCTTCGTTGAAAACAGTCCCGGTCCCGTCCGGATCATAGGGTATCCTGTTGCTGGCGGCGTCCAGGGCGAAATCAGGAACCCCGCCTATTGCATTTTTGTTCGTATCCAATTTGGCGGGAATCGCGTTCGCATTGTAAACGTAGGTCCCTTTTCCATAGCCGGGTTTCTGAAGCTGGTAGCCCAACAACTCTTCCATTGTAAGGAAGCGGGTATTCAAGTTCTTCTTGTAATTCTGGCTGGTGCCCATGCTGATCACCTTCGAGTTAATCCAGGCGCCAATATGGTATTTGTACGTCGAGTTATACCCACCGTACCAGGCCCAGGTGTAGGCCCCAGTCCAGTTGCCGTTGGGATCGAGCTGGCTATTGGTGGCGCTGGCATACGTGCCTGTATACTCCCGCACCAAAAATTGTCCTTCCTTGTTCTTGATCCAGACAAGAGTCGCCCAGCGCCGACGGGCGGCGGAGCTGACGTTGTCGAGCGGCCGACGGGCGGCGGTCATTTGCGCACTGTCGGCCTTGGTCTCCCTTTCCGAGTGATAGCCAAGACTTGTCTGAGTCCAAAAGCCATCCTTCCACGACTGAAGCTGAG
>JAVIWB010003192.1:0-42950 GCA_031893035.1 Dermolepida albohirtum | reverse complement strand
GAATTTTTACAACCACGTGGTAGATAACTGGATAGTTTAAACCATCCTTTTATCGAGAAATGTCCATCGTAAAATAGTAGTATTTTATCACGACGGAACGAGAAGCAAGTTTGATCTGCTGTCAAAAATTATCGAACCACTGTACACCAATATTACCGCACATGTTAGAGTCAAATGAAGGTGTGATTCCTCTAATGTTTTAAGCTGAGAAAGATAGATCTTTCTATTAGCGAAAAACTATGAAGCTCACTGAAAGATGGCGAAAGGTAACAAAGAAAATGATTAATATATAATTTTATAGGAAGGCCAATTTTCCAAGAGCTTTTAAATCTTCAACTATCACTCCGGTTTTCAAAAATAAGTAGCATTGATGATACTAGTAACTATCGGTCAATTTCTATCACATCTTTGTTATCGTAAATATTCCCAAATTTTAAATTCTCAAATAATAATTACTTTTATGAAAATACGTTGTTTAGTTCATGCGAATATGATTTTCAAAATAATCATTCAATGACACACGCTATTAGTAACTTTGCTAATTTTGAAAATAAATCTTTTAATATTTTTTTTGATTTCTTTTGATTATGTTGATTATTCAATTTTAATTAGTAATTTAACGTATTATCAATTTTCTGAAAATTTATTAAGTTTAGTTGCTTTATTCCTTAGTAATCGACAATAGCTTATTAAATATAATAATAATTTAGCAGAAATGTTAAATATTAAACATGAAGTTCCACAAAGATCTGTGCTTGACTTACGTTTGTTTTTAATTTATATAAATGATCTTGTAAATTATGGCACAAATGCAAATTCCATTCCATTTGCTGATGTTACCACTACAATAAATTCTAATACTTTTTGCCATAAATGTTATCAATATGACCTGTAATATTTTAAGTTAAATTATATCAAACAAGCTTTGTATAAGTATAACAAAATTTTAAACACATTTATAATGTGAGATATATTTCTCAACAATCTTACATTTGTGGGTGTATTATTAGATCTTTCTCTTTCACGGGAAAGTCATATTGATACTTTATGTAAAAAATTAACATTAGTAATCAAACCGAATTAAACCATATATTTTATTTGCCCACCAGAATATAAATTCCAATTATAGAACAATATAAAGAAAGATATGCAATAATAATGCCACATAAATATTTAACAGTATTAAACTAAATTAAATTCCGGGCATCTTACATCCAAATCAAGATCTCTCAGGATTTAATTAAATTAAAATAAAGAAATAAGTTTAAAATACCTGCAATTACATTTTCAAGTTCATGCAGTAATATCTAGTGGTATATTTACTTAGAAGTAACATAAGTACTTACTTGGAACTAATATATTCACTACTTTATGCAAAGATTCTATATTTTGCACAATTTGATTCAATTATGACATTTTCAATACTGAATTGGAGTCACTCTTCAGATGTGAATAAAAATTTTGCAACGCAGGTTAAAGGTGTACTGGTTGCCATCAATTATAGTGATCGTTGCAGACAATTCTTTAAATTGCCCATTGAAATGAGAAACTACAAATATGTAATGAAATTATTTTATTGATAAATTATTTTCGTTGAATTTTAGGTTAAGGGTGTGTGTGATACATATGTCAAAGTTACAATAGTTTAATATATCAATATATTGTAATATTTTATTAATTTCTGTATATTATATTTGCATTTGTATTATATTCAATATATAATAAACAATAGATAAGTGTATATGACACAAATAAACAAACAAAACAATTAAAACTTGTAGTTAGATCAGATATAAAGTCTCAAGTTTACCCAGTATTAATGCATGTTATACCTAGTCAAGTCATAAATACTAGTACACAGAAAAATCGACGCCAAATAAAAACGAATTAATATTTAAAAATTTTTTTTTTGTTTTTATTGGGTTATGCAATGGCTACAAATTTTAGAACAACTTATTCGAAATGACTTCCATTTGCCTTCCAGCACGACTTGAGACGATGTGGCTACTCATCGATCGCGGGACGCACTTCATGCATGGGGAAATTGTCCACTGCACGAACAAGGGCTCGCTTCAACGACTCAATATTTGGGTGTCGAGTAGAGCAAGCCATGCCCTCTAATACGGACCACAACTTGTAATCCAACGGGTTGAGGTCTGGACTACCAGCTGACCAATCATCCGTTGATATGATGTCCGGAACGTTGTTTTTGAGCCACAGTTGAGTCGCTTTTGCTTTCTGAGCTGGAGCAGAGTCTTGCTGGAAAGTCCATGGCTTATTGGTGAATATCGATTGGTTGAAAGGCTTCACAATAGGTTCCAAGACGGTCGATTGATATACTTTGGCCGATGTTTTTACTCCTTTCTCGCAAAAATGGAGCTTGGTAACGCCATTGTAGTTCACTCCTCACCATACCATTACAGACGCAGGATGGTGGCCTCTTTAAACCCTCGGGATGAATTGGGATGCTTCTCTGGATGACCGAGCATACACACGATCATTCTGTTTATTGAACGATTCTTCTACGGTGAAGATTTTCTCGTCAGTAAACAGAATTTGTCTGTGAGCGTTCTTCGCTTACCGGCTGAGTAACACTTTCCATTTTCGCTTGCGTCTTTCCTTCAATGCGGCCGTGAGCAGGTGTCCAGTGTGTCGCTTGTACGCGCTAAGTCCCAAACCTTCTTTGATAATGCGAGCCATGGATTTTTGGGAAATTTGCATTTCCCGCGACAAGATTTTCTGTTTTCGCAGCTGTTTTCGGTCGATTCGTTTCTTCACGGCTTTGATCGCTTTCAGAGTTTTCACAATGCGCGGACGGCCGGATCTTTGACGGTCTCGTACTCCACCAGTATCCTCAAACAACTTCACAGCACGATACACAAAATTGCGAGTGATTCCAAGCGGTCACAACGTCCTAAAGATATCGCCTTTTTCCATGTTGCATTTTAGTAGGCCAACTACAACAATACGATTTTCGATGTTTCGTCTGAATGAGATAAAAACCATTCTATTTCCTCTTTAAATTTTGAAAGACATTTATGCCAAAATTTTGAAAATATCGTATTATTTATAGTAATGAATACAAATTTTTACATGTTCAAATTATAATTTTCTTGCTATACAATGATGACCTGATTGCAGTTCATTATAATTTAGCGTAGGATATTAATAATAATTTAACCATTAGATAATGTCTATGAGAGATGTTCGCTGTAGATAACTAGTAAAAATTTCATTTTACTTAAAATCAAATTATAATTCTAAGTAATAATAATAAATTCGAGTTTACGTTTCCTATTGTGCTTCTACATTTTACATTATATGTAGCGTTTTATCGTTAATAAAAATGACTTAAAACACTGCCTTACATTCACGGTATGATATTAGGGAACGTAGCGTGAACAAACTGAGTTTGGTAGGTCCACGATAGAGCACGTTTTTATAATATCCTGAAACGAATTTCGTATTTTAGAAGTGTTTTAATTTTATTAACAATAATGCATACGGTTATGTTAAAAAATATTTAAAAAACGAGTTACTATTAAAATGTATAACCTCAAAAATTTTAATATTATGTGGTACATATAATAAATTAAAATCAAATAATAATAGAGAATAAATAAAGGTTTAATCATTTCGATCGTTTGCCATATTAACTTCATTCTTTAATTAAATACACAAGTAAAGAATCTGGGTATATTGTGTTCAACAAATTGCGGTAAAATTCTTATTATAAGATTACAAACCGTGGTATTTGTTGGTATATTAGTATACTACGAACAACACTATAATAATCACTTAATAGCTAATCAATAGGTTCATACAAACAGTCTAGTAGAACAATTTGGCAATTTACATACAAAATGAAACAATAATCGTAAATAGGTTTAATAATTTTTTGTTATACTTAAAAGTGAGAATATAAAATGTAGAATTTGTTGTTATTATTATTATTATTAGTTTATTTTAAATTCCGTAAGGAACCACTTTGAGCCACGGGTTTTTAATAGTTTAGCTCTACAATTGTGCTTGATGAAAGTTCGTGTTTAATCAAACTTATTTCAATTATTTGTGTTAACCACATTTCTTAGAAAAAAGTATAGAATTCGTGTGCCAAAAGATATTGCACTAGCATAATCTTCTATTTTCAATCTGTAATCTTCCTTTCCTGAAATAGAAGGCGCATACGTCTTGAGATGTTTTAATTTATATTGGACGCTTTTTTCAATTGTTTCAAAGATAGATTCGTCAGCTATTAGTGTAAAGTGGTTAGCACAAACAAGTTGCGTCCTATATTGATTGGTTAATAGTACAGCGTATTTCATAAAGAATATACGTATTACAAAGTATTATTTTGTCCAAACTATCGATCGCTGAAAGGACATGGTGTGGTATCTGCTTCATACAAATACAATTTTCAAATACATATGTACATACGTTCGTTTACAATGTCCAATGTACATATATTGCTTTTGTTGGTGACCTTGGCCTTTTATAACTAGTTGAACCACGTAGATTCCCTCTATTTTGTGAATTTACATTCATTATATTATATTAGCGTTGTTTTTAACTAAAGGAAAGTTCTTCTTACGATAGCATATTGTAGTACGACACATTAATCGATGATTTATCGATCTAGAAGATATGGGATATATACAGCGTGTTTCAAAATGAATATACGTATTACAAGTATTATTTTGTCCAAACTGTCGATCGCTGCGTCTCAGCTCGGCTATTGGAGAAACGAATACATAGTCTAGTTTATTTAATTGGAGCTAAATGTCAGTTGTCTTTTGTTTTTCTTGGTAATCGTCATATGTTTACAATGGCTACTCCGCTGCAGAAATCATTTTGTGTTCTTGAGTTTGCGAAGTGCAATTCCGTGATTACAGTGCAAAGACGTTCCGGGTTGAGCTACCAAATTAAACCTCCAAATGGGTGAGAGTCCTGGGCGCCCTCGTGTTTCTAAAGAAAATTTTGCACGAATTCAAACTGCTTTCTAACGTCATCCTTCAAAATCAACTCGTCGTCCAGTTGAGAGTTATAACTGCCTACAACAACAACTTGGCGTGTTTTAAGACGTCGGTTGATTATGAAGCCGTACAAGTTACAGTTGTTACAAGCTCTGCGTCCTAATGGCAAACGGAAACGTAACAATGATAACACTTTCGCATAACGCATCGTGTTCAGTGATGAAGCGACTTTCCATGTTAGTGGTTTGATAAACAAACACAATGTTCGAATTTGGGGTCTACAGAAACCACATGCAGTCATTGAACATGTACGAGATTCGCTCAAAATCAATGTGTTTTGTGCGATATCCCGATTATCTGTTTACGGCCCATTTTTCTTTGATGGAAACACGATTAACGATCAGCAGTATCTCGCTGTGTTACAAAACTGGTAGTTTCCGAGGCTGCACGAAGACAACTTCATTTTTCAACAAGACAGGGCACCCCTCACTGAAGTCGCCAAGTATGTGAATATCGGAATGAAACTCTACCGAACTGTTGGATTGGTCATCAAGGAGCTGGTGACTTAGCATGCCTCAGCTGGGCTGCACGGTCACCGGACTTGACACCCTGTGACTTCTTTCTGTGGGATTTCGTTAAAGACAAGGTTTATGTACTGCCACTCCCACAGAACCTGGAAGAGTTAAAGAAGCGGATCCGTACTGCCATAACATCAATGACGAAGGACATGCTCGCTCGAAAATGGGAGTAATTTGAGTATCGATGTGATATTGTTCGTGCCGCTGATGGAGGACATATTGAACATCTATAATCTGAACTTGAGAGGTTCGTAAATATGTGTGTAAAGTTTCATATTCGTATGTCTTAAAGTTTAATAAATATATGCTTTCGAAGTACGTATATTCTTTTTGAAACAGCCTGTATATACGATATAAATTAAAAATTGTAGATACTAATATACTATCCTGAAGAAGATTATTTTGTTGAATTCTCCCAATTTTCCTCTAAAAAGAAGAATAAAGTGAAAGTACGAAGGTGTGATTTTTAAACTGTACACCTCTTATTTTACTAACGCACCGAATAATATAATACAAAATTTGCAAATGTAATAGAGTATATCCAGCATTAATTCGAGTTTTTGATTTACTTAATAAACACATTTACAAACTAAAATGCTATACCTTTCTAATTATAGTCCGTTAATGTCAATGATGCACTTTTGCTGTCGAAATGGTAGTTTATAAAATTTCGATATAATATTTTGGAAAAGGTCCTAAGTCAACTGTCCAAACTCAGCTTCATAAACGGTTTTAAAACATTGTTTTCTTAAGCGCTCTTTAAAAGGTTTGAACATGGGAGACTGGTTCGACAGCTATATGGCCTGATACAGAAATGGCACCAATTCAGCGGAAACTACTTTACCATTCTGTAGATCTATTCTTCATTAAGTCAAATATGACAGTACATAGCAATCTATCAACTAGTCTATTTAACAGTGCGGTACAATGAATATATCGTGCAATTTTGTAAACAATGTGAATTGTAAGCATTGTAAAATGCTGTCATTTGAAAGGCTTAACATGCATCAATATCAAAGCAGAATTGGATTAGGTACTACTAGATTTCGCTTCTTCGTTTTCAGTTGTTAAAAACTGGATTTCTGGATTGTACGTGGTCGCGTGAGTACAAATGAACTTCAGAGTGGACGTCAAAAAACTATCACTGCGGCGGATATGATTGAAAAAGCTACTGTATCTTATCGAATGACCGTCTAGTAAAAGTGCGCGAAATATCGGACATAAAGGATATCTCAAATATCAGTATGCACACAATTTTAACTGAAGAAATGAAAAAATTCTAGGCGCACTTGCCAAGACCAACATTCATATAGATTGGGATTCAAATTATTGTTTTATTCGTCCTATTCCCCAGATTATGTTCCAATATATCCAAAATTGTAAAATGACTAGATGGAAAGAGATTTTCGATCAATTCCTACGCAATGGCCACTATAAATGTCGACTTGCAATGAAGGCATTACTAATATGGAGTGTAGTTGGAATAAATATATTGAGCGAGCAGGAGACTATATTGAAAAATGAAATATTATTTTAAAGACTCTTTTCTTTATTAAGTACGTAGTTATCGATTCCAAATTCTGTAGAGTTGATGTTCAATATACTTTTAAGCATTTAAGTAATTGTTTCTTGGATGAAGGCAGTGCAATAACTATATTTAGATGCTCATACTATTATTTTGATTGACATGCAGCATTGCCTTCGCCTACAAGTTCATATTTATTGTTCGCACCATTCTACACTCGATTTTTTTACCTCAGCTGTATAAGTCTTTCTAACTCGTATGGTCCAGATATGTATCATGTTCCTCATTACATAATTTCAAGAGAATCTTTGATATTTTTCGTAAGGACTCACAGAAGCCATTATGCACTGAATTTGTCTAGTTATAAGTCCTCTTGCAGTATACACTCCACACAGACTATATCGATTTATTTAACAATTTTGCAAACTTTAACTAATTTTAAAAATTCTGGCTGGTATTTCGCTAGCATTCAGTTGATGAATATGCCGCAAATTTAAAATATTCCGGCAATACCTTTGAAATTGTTTGTTTCATTACCGCACTTGTAACAACTAGAATGAGTCGCTATGAAACTACTTTTAAAAAATTCTTTCGCTACGAAGTTATATAATACATTTACTTTTACGAATACGTTATATAACGGGGTCGCACTCGTGGCCTGGCTACTGTATTAACAACAAACACATTCTAATGGGACGAGATACTCGAGTCCTCCTCAATACTGCTACCAAATTGCTTGAAATATTTTTGAACTAATGAAGTTTGTAGTTGGAGAAGCATTTAAATTTAAACTAAAATTAAAATCTCGCGCCAACTGTAAAAATGAGGACGTCGTATACGCTAATGCCTGGTTTGTCAAACATAGTAAATATCAGTTACATATTCTGTAGGTTATCAAAAGTGTATCAAGTCGATATTACATTCGTTTTCACTGGTTTTCAAGTATTAATGGATCTAATTTCAGTCGCTGCTTTATATGAATGTCAATATTATTTTGATTATATATATATACAACCATGCTCATATGTATTAGACACCCCAGGTAGAAACCCTTATTCTCGGTATTATCCAAGTCTGACGGAAATTAACCGTAAAAATAGGTAATGGTATTTACAGAAATGCGTTTTTGAATACCCTAGTTAATCCCCTATTGAAAAGAATAGGTGGAAAGGGGAAATTGTGGATTTTAGAAATTTAGTGTCATTCTAGCAGTGTGTGAGCAACGTGCGTTTGTGAGTTTGTGGTAGAGATCAATTAGATTATCCTATTTTTTCACGTTGTGTCAGTTATTTGTTGAAGAAAAATGCCTAAAACACGCGAGTTGTCGGTAGGGGAACGCGCCCAAATAGTGCTACTGCATTCCCAGAAGTTATCAATAGCTGCAATTGCAAAAAAAAATGTTCGCGATGTGCAGTCCGTACAACCATTAGTTGCTATCAGGAGAGTGGGTCGTTTGTTACCAGACCAAAAAGTGGCAGAAAACCCTGTACCTCGATTAGAGAAGACAGAATTTTACAAAGACTGGCTCTCAGTGAAAAATCGTCGAATCAGCTCACCAGTGAGCTGAAACAGCGTTATCGCGTAACAGTTTCTGCGCAAACAGTGAGCGCGCGACGTAAACCGTTTTTAACTGACGCTCATAAAAAGAAGCGGTATTTATGGGCCAAACAACATGAAAATTGGACAATCGAGAAGTGGTCGAAGATTCTTTGGTCTGATGAATCGAATATCGAGGTATGTAAGTACATCTTCATGACTAATACTCTTATCGTTATATGCAATTCAGTCTACATGTAACATTAAACAAAATTAATCCTGTACTAACTTTCTTCTTTTGCCTGGCAGCTTTGGGGACTACCTGGGACGCTATACGGTCGGCGTAGGCAAGGGGAAGCTTATGAACCACAATGTATCATTCCCACAGTAAAATTTGGAGGTGGTAGTATCATGGTTTGGGGTTTTGTGTCTGCATACAGTGTTGGAGAAGTGTACCTGTGCGATGGACGGATGAATAGCCAACGCTATTTAGCCATGTTGGAGGAAGTATTAGAACCGTCTGTGCTAAAACTATTCGACCAGAATATTCCACTATACATTTTTCAGCAAGATAATGCGCCCTGCCACAAATCGGGAGCTGTAATGCGTTGGTTCGAGGAAAACACAGTGGAGGTATTGGATTGGCCGCCACAAAGTCCCGATTTATCGCCCATTGAAGATTTGTGGCTTATCTTAAAAACTAAGATCACGGAACATAAATGCCTGTCAAAAGCAGAATTATCAACAAAAAGTCGCGAAATATGGGCTGCAAAACCACCGGCAGAGTGTTACAATTTAGTAGCAAGTATGCCTCGACGAGTGCGAGCTGTCATTAAGGTCAAGGGCGGAGCGACAAAATATTGATAAATTGTACTATATTACTAAATAACACTTTGTACATAATTTTTACAACAGTTTTATTTTCCTCGCCTCTCTTTTGACTAAACTATATAAACTATGTATGTATGTACATAAATTCGTAAGGTGTCTAACACATTGGAGCATGGCTGTATATATATATATATATATATATATATATATATATTGGGTCTGGGAAAAAGTTCGTGGCGTTTTTCCCGATAGATGGCATTGGTTGCCGATAACTAAAGAACAACAAGTCACAGCGACACCACCGAGGGCTCGTTTTTTAGATGACCTTCCGAACGTTAGTTTGAGCGTAGAAACATTGTAATCGGTGCAGTGGTTGGAAAGTTATTCGCACTTGAAAATGGAGAAGAATAATGAGAAATTTCGCTATATTTTGCAATATTATTATGATAAGGGGAAGAACGCTGCGCAGGCTTGTGATAAAATTTGTGCTGTGTACGGTGAAGGTACTTTATCGAAATCTGTTGCGCGGAAATGGTTCGCTCGCTTTCGTTCTGGAAATTTCAATGTGAAAGATGAGTCACGCTCCGGTCGTCCAATCACTGAAAAATCTGATGAAATTCTTGAAAAAGTCCAACAAGATAAGCATATCAGCAGTGTCGATATTGGCATGGAGCTAGGCATTGACCACAAAACTGTTTTGAACCATTTACACAAAGCTGGTTACAAAAAAAAGCTTGACGTATGGGTTCCTCATGAGTTGAGCGTGAAAAACATGATTGACCGAATTAACATCTGCGATGCGCTGCTGAAACGGAATGAAATCGAGCCGTTTCTGAAACGTTTAATAACCGGAGATGAAAAATGGATTACGTACGATAATCGGAAGCGTAAAAGATCGTGGATAAAGGATGGTGAGCCGTCACAAGCGTTCGCTAAGCCAACATTGACGCCAAAAAAAGTGATGCTGTGTGTATGGTGGGACTGGAGGGGAATCGTCCACTACGAGCTACTTCCAACTGGTCAGACGATTGATTCTCAACTCTACTGTGCACAACTAGAGAGATTACGCCAGGCGATTGAAAGAAAACGGCCCGAATTGATTAATAGGAAAGGTGTTGTCTTCCATCATGACAACGCCCGACCACACACTTCTTTGATGACCCGTCAAAAATTGAGAGAGTTTGGTTGGGAAGTTTTGTTGCACCCACCTTACAGTCCGGATATAACACCCTCTGACTATCATCTGTTTCGATCTCTGCAGAACTCTCTCAATGGAATTAAGTTGGTTTCAAAAGAAGCCTGTGAAAACTACTTGATTCAGTTTTTCGACCAGAAACCACAGAAGTTTTTCACCGATGGGATCATGGATCTACCAAAAAAATGGCGAAACATTGTCGATAATAATGGAGCATATTCGGTTTAAATGAATTCGTCCACGCGCCATGCGGGGACCAGTTGAATTTTACTGAAAAAACGCCACGAACTTTTTCCCAGACCCAATATATATATATATATATATATATATATATATATATATATATATATATATATATATATTATTATGATCTTCACTAAAACAATGATAACGTAAATACTCTATTTTATAATATGAAATATACAAATATATGTATTGCAATCTATTTTAGGGTAAAGCTTAAGCGTATTTAAACATAGCAATATTCAATATATATTAACCAACAGGCTAACGAGAAAAGATGCCAAAATGCTAGACGTTCTAACGGTAATCCCTTATCGGGAAGGAGATAAATTTAACAAATAGATATCTGATGGTAATTTTAATGGAGCCTGTGGTTGATTAATTTAATGACTGAAGGTTGATATATAACCCCTTTCCACATTAATTTTCGTATTCTGTATACGTACTTCGACAACTAAGTTGTCATCATCAGTAGATAATTAAATTTTAATAATTGGTTTTCTTTGGTACGGTTCGTGTGCGGAATTTGTTTTCGTACGGGTATTTTGCCGTAGTTTTCCAGGTGCGTCACTGTTTAATTATTTGCTGATAATGACAACTTAGTTGTCGAAATACATATACAGAATACGAAAATTAATGTGGCAAGGGGTAATATATCAGCCTTCAGTGATCAAGTGAATCAACCACAGGCTCCATCAAAATTACCGTGTTTATTCTATTAAATTTTCTAAATAATAAATTATTTTTTATGAACATAAACAAGTAAGAAGGGCTGAATATTGGAAACCGTTAAAAATGTAGAATTAGGCTTATGATATTTAATAAAGGATTTATTTCTTAGAAGTGATATACGTAAATGTGACGTAAATAAATGTTTGCAATAAATTGGGTAAAAGATTTTAATTTCAGATGTACTTTCATAAAATTAAATTTTCGATAAAATAGTTTCGTGTAAAACTAAATATAATTTTTCTTTATGTACGAGAGCAGACTAATCATTAATGAATCCTCGAAAAGAGGTGGTACTAAAAAAAACCTTGATTGTTTTCAACAAGACAATCCTTCAAAACATAACTACCAAATTTTCGTTCATTCCGATCGTAAGAATTGTTATTTGAATAGAAGGAGAACAGCTCTTGGCTTGTTTTGAAACATGGAAAAGAAGTGTCAGTCTTTCTAAAAATAATCTGCAGAAATTTCATGACACTGCGTTCACTAGAAGTAACGATACCAGTCACAGAAGAAGTCCAAAAATTAGTAAAAAGCAGAGAATCGACATTAAGTTCTGTATTAAGAATAGTAAATCCGATATGAAAATGCGTCAAATATTTAAAACCGTTGAACACAAGCCTTCGAATGTCATTAACGATTCAGAAAAGGCAGAGAAGTAAATAATAATAAACGTTCAGGTCGATCGACGACTAGAAGAAATGTCGTAAAGAGAGATTTCAAGAAAATTTCGAACAAAACTTAAGTAGGGTACATGGAAATTTGGAATATCCAAAATAATACTAAATCCTCGTGAGACTCCTTAAAACGATTGTAACAGCTGACAAGACGTAATGCTTTGAACATGATACTGAAATCCAGCGTTAAAGCGCTAGTTACAGGAAATGTCAAAATTAAACCAAAGTTTATTTGATTCCAAAAGTATTATACGATTGTTCACAAAGAATTCGTTCCAAGTGGTATAATGATTAATAAATATTGTCAGAGTGTCAGAGAGAACAGTTTGCGATTACTGCACAATAATATACTTCTCATGGTTTATCAATCGTTACTGATTTTTGACTTATTTATAAATTATGTTTTCACATCCACCGCTTTAACTAAGCGCGATTATTTTTTATTTCACGAGCTACAATTAGTAATAAGTCCATCATTTAAGACATTTCAAAATCAACCACGAGTAATCTCAATCCAGTTGCAATCGGCGATATAAAAAATGATTCAATGTATGGTACTTCTTAAATATGCAAGTCGTAAAATATTTTTAATAAATAATTATAGCAATCTATATCTTAACATCCCTTAAACAGCTTAACGTCAATTATAGGGGCCATTGGTAAGCCATGAGTTATCACTTTGGCTGCGCTCTTGGTGCGACTTAAGATCTTTGCCTGACAGTATTTACGTAAATAGGAAGAGAAATTACGAAAAGTCTTCCCGGATATCAAGCGATTCCGAGACCCTGTGCTTGTTAAGCAAGCAAGTCATCACTGAGTAAAGTAATAAAGGAATCTCTTACTTCTAGCACTTCTTGATCTACATCATAATAAGAAAAGAATTTATTTGTTACCTGCCAAGAATAAAACGATGAATATTTATTGAGAGAGGAAAGTGGAAACACTTCGATTTAATACCGAATGCATACTCTAAAATATTTGAACAATATTGTAAATGTACACGGCCGGACAATACACCATTATTGTCTGACTAGTATTGGGAAACACGTCGTATTTGGACAAATAAAAACACTAATGAAGATGATTTCAATGTTCGTAGATACCAACAAGAGAATAAGAAAAACAGTTTACTCAATGCCTTACAAAACGTCTAGATAGGAAATGCGATGGATGTGCAATTTGGATCATCTATATTTTTACAAGAAAATTGAATACGCGACAAATGCTAAAATTTTATTAAAAATATCTTCAATTTTCTATGCGAAAGGAGTCTGGTAATGAGACAAATTAGAGAATTTTGCAATAGAATAATACAATACGAAACACTGTAGTCGACATTGCATGGAATGTTGGTAAAATACAGATACGAATCCAATGGAAAATATATAAGCATTAATCAAGAAAGTGTTTGTACTAACAGTTGCTTTACATAAATTAGTTTAGTATGGGTTTGGGGGAGATAAGGATATTATTATGGAATATTTATACGGGAAAATAGAGGTGATTATATAATTCCCATAAGGCGGTCATATGTAGCAATAGAAATTAATATGCTAAAAATTGTGGTGTATATTTTACGTTTATTTACATATATTTTTTTTCCATTTAAAATAGTTTATACATAGCGTTTACTGTTAGTGAAAAATTAAAACATTCCTCACTTAAATATCGTTTCTAACTAGTGTTTTTGGGATGAATTGATTTTCTAATCAGCGAAAACGCTACATTATTACATACTCCAAACATAAGGGTTGGTTACTATGTCAATTGAATACTACATTCATGTAGAAATACATATATAAATTATATTTAAAGTGCTGTGGTTATTTAAATATATTTTTCTCTTCGTAATTTACGAATTTAAACATACCAGGAAACTTTTTCCTTGAAAAGAGTAAGTCAACATACACATGTTAAAAGACAAAATAACAGTCTTTGAAATAAAAGAAATTTAATTTTAATAATGTTAGAGACATAACCGACATAGATTTGACTATATTAATTTAACACGAAATTTAATTTTGTTTTGAAGGGCATTACTTCAACCTTAGCATTTCCAATAACTGATTGCTGTGGCATCCTAACTATATTATCCCACTACTGCCGGTGTTTCCACTAAAGTTTGGTAGAAACGAAAAGGGGATGCTTCAGTTTAGTTCTCGTAGCTTATCCCTTTCAAATAGAGAATGAGCAGCAATTATCTTGCTAGTGGACTAAATACGTTGTGTCCGATGGATAACGAACTGCACATGTGGAGCAGTGTTGATTAAATTTCTATTCGAGAAGAGGATGAAAAGCGGAGTAAACCTTTTTAGAGTGAAATATTTCTGTTGCAATGTTTTGTAGGGGCGTGATGTAATAGCAGTTGAATAGTTAATTGATAAAACTAACGACAGGTTTCGAATACGAAATGGCACAAGAAAACATTTAATTATGTATTTATGATTGCAATAATCATTTAGAATACTGTGAATTGCAAAATTGTCCGTTTCGTAGATGATATATTTTTGAATAAACGTCACAGGCATTAATTAATATATGTATGTATATACATATATTAAAGTTCTCTGTGATAGATTTATTTCTGTTCTATTACACCAAGTACCCAGTTTGGACGAAAATACTACCAATGTTGTACAGTTGTACGTTATTATAAGTCAGATAATTTCATAACAATCGTATCATCTAGCATATGTAATACATATTTAAGTAGTTGTTTGCCAATTGCATCAATATTTTGCATTATACAAAGTATGAGATAGTACGCAGCAGATTTGAGCACTTCTTTCTTGCCTTAATATTAACGAACATTTAATATATTTTGCCATTGTTCGTTTACGAGATACAATTGACGCACGTGAAAGATTGGTAGCTATTCGTATAAGAACCGCTCAAAATCCACTGCGAAAGTATAATCCTGTCTCTCGAAATTAACATTACATCCAAAGCAAACTTAATATTTACCGCCAGCCTTGAAAGCCATATTCAAGGCCTATACATTTTTGTGAAATTGGACTCGCGTGGACATCAAAAAGGCAACAAAAGTATCACTAGGAAAAGGGTTTAAATCACTAAATGAATAGGCCCAACGTTTGCCACTATGTATGGGCACAGAAGGTGAGCATTTTAATGAGATATTTCTTGCATTTTTGGGTTTTCGTATTTTCATAGTTATTCTCTTTTATACCTGCTAAATGTGTGAATATAAATAACTATAGAAATGTAAAAAATTCGTCAGAAAAGCCCGGCGTAGACACACAAGCAATCAATGAATGGATGAAAATCTGAAATTCTTATCCAGAAATGACGAGTTCATGATTACAATACAAGAACGTGTTGTGAAAACTAGAAACTGTAGTAAATATATCACGAAGTAAAACGATATTGGAGACATATGCAGACACAAAACATCAGAAGCTGGTGAACATATCGCAGACGCATGTAGAACTTAACGCAGGCGGAGTACATAACCCAACATGACAATATCTGTAAAATAATACAAATTACTGTAGATAGTTTATCCATAGGCACAAGCAGAAACCATAAATGCGAAGGTTAAATTACTTTAGAACAGAAACATTCTTAGTACTCGTAATTTAGGAACTAGCCAAAAATGACAAGTCTATAATTATATAAATAGTATAATCGCTGCTTTTCGCAATACTTAATTTACGACTTGATATACTGTCTTGATAAATAATTATCTTTCCTTGAGAAAATCTGAGTCCATTTCTTCAAACAAAAATTTGTAGATTCTTAAGCAGCATCGTTACTTGACAAATCTGGTTTGTAGACTTCCACGTTCGTTACTCTCTCTAAGCTTATAGGTTTGAGCTCTAGCAGTCTGCTTGGTAGATCAGTCGGTTCTAAAGTTATTATGTGTATTGTTTAGGGTCAAGGTAGCGTTGTCTTTACGGTGTAGTGGCTTTAAATGGCGAATTTACCAGGTATTGTGTAAAGAGTAGTTGTCATTTCGATTCGTGAATTTTGTGGCTACAGTAATATAGGTTGCGGGATAGAATCTTGTCACCTCAAAAATTTGATATCCAGTTTCCAATTTGCGTTCAATAATTGCAGATTTGATTACGCGTAGTGTCCTAATATAGCACTCGCATTTATCACCAATAAACACACTGTCACACAAACATGGAACACTGTGAACAGGAAGGGTTTCTAAATAGTTACGGTTTTTATGAATATGATTTGAAGATGGTTTTAATGTTATGTTTTATAAGAACTGCATTGATATGGTCAGTGGCACCATAAATATTTATAAGTAAGTGGGGATTTTTAAAAGAAATGTTTTGTGAAACGGAACTCGATGATCTGTGAACGAGATATTGACCTATCGCTCTCTTACTTGGAATATTTGTTATTGATTAATGTTTCAGTTACATAATCAAATTCTTTAAATAATGAATTCAATTCAGATATGAAGTCTGAATTAGGGAGCTTACCATTCTTTTTTTAGACTGGATGATAGTGAGAGATGGCAGTTAAGTATCTGTCTGTATCTGTAGCTTTGCGATAAACAGAATGCCCTAATAAATCACCAATACGATGATTTATCATGACATTTAGGAAAGAAAGGAAATTGTCCGATTTAACTTCCACAGTGAAGTGCATGGAACTGTGTTGGGGCTTTAAGAACCACGCCCATGTGAACTTGAAACAACTTGCATATTATTCCTTTCCGAACTGACGGACCTTCAGTTTTACTACAGCAATCACAAGATGAACAGCAGCTCTAAAAATGTACTTTACAAAAGGAGACGGAATGTCGGCAAGTCAAGCAGCAGTGCGGTTCTGGTCCAGAATATTATAAGAAAGTTGTTGCTTAATTATTTGTACCTGTTCGATAAATTATTGATAGACAATTATTTGTGATTTAAGAAAATTTTCGAATATTAACTGCGAATTCGAAGGTTGATAATACATATTTTGATGTTTTGGTTATCGATTATGTAAAAAGCAAAAAGTTTCCGTATTTACTGACAGAAACAGATGCGTATTTAAACAAAAATCAGTGGCAACACCAAAATAACAATTTTTGCTCACTCAACTTTAACGCATTTGACTTCTTCGTAGCATTTTCATCATATACTCATAATATTATTGAGAGTTCGATAATGTGTTTACTAACTTTCAGATAAAAATTAATATAAATGCACTGCCATAAATTTTAATCGATCATTTTTAACTAATTATCTTCTCAATAGCTAACTAATAGCTAGCTATATAAGATTGAAATCTACTCAGGTGTTAATTTGAATACATTGAAGCGCGAATACTCATACGGTCTGGAAACAATTATATCACGGGTTATACTTACTAAGCGGCCATTAAATTGTTGCATATTGTATGTGATACTACACTAGTATTGATGCTCCTGTTCTTAATTCAATCTTACTTGTAGCATTTACTGTATATCAATATCAAAATAATAAATACTGATAAAAATACAAAAAAATTGCCATACATTAGAATAGTAGTTTTGATGAAGTACATTGATGCACACACACAAATACACCCGAACACAGATATATACTCGTATAATCTATATACGGAATTTCATTTATTTGCACGTCACGCATTTTGTGCTCTTTACACCAGCACATCACGTGCCACTGATCCTCGTTGACACTTATCTAATATACCATATCACATATAAGCTGAAAGAATCCCGACTTGGATTCATTTCCTTGCGCTTCGTCGCTCACTTTTTTGCATTGCCTTTCAAGGGTCTCCTATCATCCGATGCGCGCGGGACAAAGCTTCTGAGAAGGAACTTGACGTGCTCTCTGACATCGTGCAAAGTAAATTTTGCATTTTAATAAGTGGCGCTTCACATTGCGCAATGGTAAAAGGGCAAAAGAAGTAGAGAGAATTAGATTTACACTCGCACGTCAAGTCGAAATAATCGGATAAATGGAAGTAAAATATAAGTAGAGCCCGTCTAAAAATAAAGAGCGCTTTAACAAATTTACATGAAAATGAAATAATCTTTTATGTTATTTGCACATCGTTTAAATGTTTTATACATATTTAAGCTGGAAATTTTTTTTCGATACGCCTATCAATTCAAAACACAAATAATTGCTGAAATGAATGATGATATTTTACAAACTAAAACGAAGACTATTCTCTTTCCATGGAGCCTCTAGCAGGTCATGATATTTTGCTACACATTTTGTGTAACATCTTAGGTTACATATGAACTTAATTGTAGGGAAGAATTGAAAATATAAATTAGTACTTTGAAACTACAGAAGGCCATGGAAATGAATATGGAGCATTACTGATCTGTATTTCTTTACAAATTCGAAAGTGACCAAAGCTGTAAATAATGTTACGAGGAAATCGATTGGGTAACTGGTGACAAGTTCCTTAGCTATTGTAGGTACAATGTGAAATTCATTACACCATATGGTCTGGTCGCCCTTCCTTAAGTGCTGTTACCATAAAGAATATTGGTAAGTATTCAAGCAACCCTAAAGATTGGTGTGAAAGCAATTAACACCATCTTACCCAAACATACATACGAAAATACGTAGACCTTTTTTCTATTGGATATCCCACGATTAAAAGGAAGACCGTGGGAAAAGGAACATATTGAATTGGTCGTCTTATTTAGGGCAATTCATCATTACATGAGATGAAACTTGTAAATATAGATACGATTCCGGAAAAACACAATTGGCAGTTTGGATCTTTGGAAAGGAGTCAGCCCTAGCAAAAGTTCTTCGAAAATAAAGTCAAAACTTGAATATGATCGTCACATCTTTTGTAAGTGATGGATATGTTATATCTATATATTATGTCTCTAAAATGTCCACGACAATCGTCTAAGAGGAAAAATCATCTTATATTACAATAGCAGTTGGACTTGTACTGCTATTTGAGCGACTGAATGCATGCAAAATTAAACAGTATGTACAAAACATAAATTTTTAGGAAAACCACAATTTTTCTAATAATTATATGTAAATATATTTATAAAGCTCTTTATGGTAGGAAGTAAATAAAAATTAATAATTTCTGATTTGCTGTCATTAATTATAAGCACAGAAATTAATAAGAAATTTCTGCACTGAAGCAGGACTCAAACTTGAATTTGTCGTTTGCAAGACGGCTGCCTTAACGATTAGGGCTGCAGTATAGTTTCGAGTCGTTTAATGCGTTATAAACCACATTATGTAAACAGCTCTAATAGTTATAATAGTTATAATCTGCAGTCAGCTTTTCATGCTAATAATTATATATATATAAAGGGTGAGGCAGAATAACGAGCGATTTTAAAAAGCCCGCGATTCGCGTCGTGTCATTCGGAGGTGGTAGGGACGCTATCGGCCATGTTTCCTTGATATTAGCATTTAGTAATAATGGAGCGTTGGACCCCTCAACAGCGTGCGTACGCTGTTAAGGCGTTTTATGAAAATGATAATTCTTAAATACGCGCGCGTCGTGCCTTTCGAAATCATTTTAACATTAATCGCAATCAACCAGTGCCGTCTGCCTGCGCCATTAAAAAATGGGTTAGGAACTTTGAGGAAACTTCGTCAACGACAAAAAAGAAACCTGGTCGGCCAAAATCAGTGCGTACGCTTGAGAATATCGACCGTGTAAGAACTGCTATTGAGCGAAACCCGCGTCGTTCAGTTCGCCGGCATAGCACTACACTTGGGATTTCAAACCGAACTGTCAGACGAATATTACACAAGGATCTCCACCTTCATCCATACAAAATCCAAATCGTACAGGCTCTTAAAGGCACGGATTATGTGAGTCGACAACTATTCTGTGAAGAGTTTTCAGATTTAATTAATCAACATGAGGATATTGTAAACAACTTATGGATGAGTGACGAAGCCCATTTCCATTTGTCCGGTTTCGTCAATAAGCAGAACTTTAGATACTGGAGTGACGTAAATCCTAGACAAATGCATCGAGAACCCCTTCACTTCATAAAAGTTACTGTGTGGTGCGCTATGTCTTCATCGGGGACCATAGGGCCTTACTTTTTTGAAAATGCTCGTGGCAATGCTGTGACAGTAACCTCACAAAGATACGCCGACAAAACTTTTTTGAACCACAACTTGCACGCTACAAAGTTAACGAGGAAACATTTTTTCAACAAGACGGAGCAACCTCCCATACAGCCAGAGTATGCAGAATATTGTCAACAGATTATTTCTAAATCATGTGATTTCTCGAAATGGGGACATCAACTGGCTTTCTCGTTCACCGGACCTCACACCGTGCGACTTTTTCTTGTGGGGGTACTTAAAAAGTAAAGTGTTCCAAGATAACCCACCACAAACAATTCAAGTCCTGAAAGAACGGATCCGACAGGAAGTGGAAAACATTCCCCTAGCAATGCTGCAAAATGTAATGAATAGTTTCAAAACACGATTGGAAGAATGTGTACGCCTGAACGGATGTCATCTTTCCGGAGTTATTTTTAAAAAATAAAATAATCAATGCTTTTTTATGTTCTTTGAGAAAATAATGAATTTATTCCTAAATATTGTTTTTCTTGTTTTTGACAGCCTTTTCAAAATCGCTCGTTATTCTGCCTTACCCGTTATATATATATATATATATATATATATATATATAATATAATAATTAATGTATATATATATATATATATACATTAACGCACAATAGGAAATTAATGAAAATTAATATTTTCTGCTATGCCATCGTTGATTACAATCACCGAAATTAATTAAAGATTTGTGCGCTTGCACTGTTGCTTTTTATGTCTTTGAGACATCTTTGTCACAGGGATCACCAGTATATTAACCAGAAGTGACCACTACGACAAAACTTTATGCCAGGAAAAGACAATGTGCGATATCAATTTTTAGTAGAATGAAAAACTTTGTTAAGGCGCTGGATCAGAATGTGGCGGCTTTAAATACTTTAAAAAAATTTTTCCAAAAACAACAAAAGAAAAAAATCAACAAAATTTTTGTTAGATCTCAGATATAGATTACTAAGTAACTTTGAAAATTCTGAATCGAATTAACAGCATCGGAAATATCTGCGTGGATATCCATGGTACAAAATTTTGAAAAACAAAAAAAAGCAGAAAATTACAAGACTTAGGAATGGGTATGATACAAGAAATTCACGATGTTGTTTCGGAAATATAGACGACGTTATACATCAGCACAACGAGCTTAACTAAACAATGTTATTGCTTATCTAGTTACATCTACTGCTAAATTCTCTTTTAATGATCCTAATTCAACATATTTTTAGAAAACCTTCTAATAGAAATTTCCTTCAATCATATTCTCCTTACAATTTTAACCACACGAATATTTTCTTCTTTTATTAGAATTTTGCACTTCTGCTCGTATTTGGTCAGATTTTTCCATATGATCTATTTTACATTATTTAAAATTAAACTCCCACTTCCATAATGCTACTCTGAAAATTTTCTCTAATATATAAACGATAGCGCAAAACTCAAAATAAAAATTTCTTACCTTCTGTTTCAGGTGAAAGATTATCCCTAATCATTATGGATAACAGTAGTGCAAGATTTTTTGTGACTTAATGTACACTATTAAAGAAGGATTAAATTAAAATGAAAAGACTGATTGGAAATATTTTATTAATTTCAAAATTTACAGTCTGTATAAAAATTAAAAGCCGTTGATATTTCAATGAATCGAATTACTGACACCAAAGTTTTGTTCCACTAAAATCTACATGTAAAATACTTGCTATATAATTAATAAAAAGCCCAATCTTCAGTACTATTGATGATGGTTTGACAGCGTTTCTTCATGCTAGCAACTAAATTTTCTGTGTAACTTACTGGCAATTGTCACAATATCTTACTTATATGGCGAAATAAATGGCTGACGTTGAAGCTTGTATCTTTCTAATCAGCACACAAACTATTGCCGGACTTCAGATCGTTGTCTCCCTCCAAATCTCTTTTGCACGGAAGGCAGAAGACCCTTTCGCTATAATTGTATCATTCTATGTGAATCTAAAGTTCCCATAAATACGTATAACGATCCGAAACACACATGCTGAAGCACTCCTATACAGGACCAAGCTTTCCTTCCAGGCATCTAAGCTTAAAGCGAAGATACATCGGAAAGCACAATATTTGATTTGCTCACTGTAATTACGAGCTCAGGCAAGGCGCTTTTCGCGGAGATTTACTGACAACAACGGTTTTATTATTGTACTGCGATATTTCAGATTATATTCGTGTGATTACGTAGAGTTCTTCTTCAATTCTGCTTGTCCATTACGCATTGATAATTCAGTCTTTTTTTGAAACAAAGTGATAATGACCATATCTTGCCTCGTGGTTACTCTAAATCTCCTTCGACCTGATATGTCATCTACTGGCTTTGTTTTAAATCGATTAATCCACAATCTCGTGGACTTGCGTGAATATCTTGCATCGGCAGCTGTGGACATTTTTACCCTTTTCGGTGCGTGCACAAGAATATCATTTCTAAGCACTTTGCATATACACTACTCATTTCAACAAAAAAGAACGTCTATCTCACAGAAAAATCAAAACTAAACTAATACCTACACAGCGCAATAGAGATAAGATCCATCTAACTGACCATATCTCTTTTCCCCTTTCCCATTCTTGCACTAATTAATTAATTAGCAGCTCGTAATAATTAAAAGTTAGCTTACAAAATTTTATTTAATAATAATTATCATTATTCATGTTAGTACTACAAATAAATAAAAAATTCAGCGAACTACTAAATTTCATTTCACCGGTGTTCATATAAATATTTGAATAAATTTTCGTTTTAGTTTATGTTACAATAGAATGTATACTCGTACACATTGTTTAGTAGTTCTTATTTCGTTTTACCCTTATTTATAGGTACTAAATTTCAAACGACGACCATTCTAATATAACCAAATAATACTTGTGATTTTTGTTTTTGTCCTAGGTAATACCGCTTTTTATACCCCTCATCTTTGCCTCTGCGTCCCTACTGTGTATTGTGCGAGACCAGAATCTAAAGCAAAACTTCCTTTCAAGAAATTTATTTAGGGGAAAATGTTATGTCAGAGTAGACGCCAAACTTATAACTTTGCCAAGTTTATTCTCGGACATAAGCCACAAGAGAAGAGAAAAAGAAAACTCTGATTGCGTTATTAAATGGACAAGGAAACTTACTAAGCCGACAAAGAAAACTAGTTCCCCTAAGTTTTCATTAATAATGTTTCTTTAAAAATACAGTACTCATTATTCCAAGTATTAGTTTTATTTTTCAAGTATTAAACATATTATAATAATATTTGGAAGTTAGAAACAATACAGATGGGACAAATTAAATTTTGAAGAACGACTGTTTTAAACAAATTCATAATTCAAAAAGATGCACACAATTCCAATTAGCCTCACTTCCTACTATATTTGAATTCTGTAAATTACATTTAAAAGATGATAATGTAAAGTTTCGAATACTACTTCTAAAGCACTCCAGCGCCGCACAACAGAGTCAATTGTGAGCAATATATAATAACCATTTTTCTTCAACACAAGACTTTTTAGCATTCGTGAGTTCATTAAAAGTGAGTCTGCAACTGCGGTACAGTGCGCATTTCGTCGTAAGTTTAACATTGGATCTCCAACGTGGAAGACCATTAGTCGTGGGAATAAATAATTTAATGAAACTACATTTCTGTGTAAGAATTAAGGCCAAGACGATCGTGTGTATCGGAAGAAATCTAGGAGCGAAGTCAAGTAAGTTTCGAACGTAATCCAATAAGACCAAACCGTAGGAAAACTAGATAACCTGGATTAAGGCAAACTATTAGGCGTATGTTGGGACACCGGTTAATGCATACTGCTTAAAAATGGCACAGGCCCTTCGCACAGGCAACGAGATAAAATATGTAGAATTTTGTGACCATACGCTCCGAAACATGGCAAACCTGTCTCTTGTGAATGGTCCACCCGTGTTATATCAATAAAAATATTTTATTTGCGATCAATATTTCTTAAATCGTTAGAATTCTTATATATTGTTTTTGATGTTGTTTGGTTATTACCAAGAAAAGTTTGTCTATTGCCAATATTTTCTTTCTTGTTACATATTCAATTCATCTTCTCGCATTCGATTCTTTTTTTATTCTTAGTCGATGATGCTCCATAGGTCTATTAATTATTGTATTTGGACAGCAAATTCCTAAAATCCTTCGAGCACGTTAATAAAAACTTGGCATTAGATATTCTTAATTTAGAATCTATCTTCAACCTTTTCGATATCTATATGCAATATATTGTAGAGTGTTTCTGCCACACATATATTTTGTATCTCTTTTCTATAATTTCCTTTATCATCTAACACACTTTCCTTGCACTGTTTCTATTTTAGCCTTTAACTTTAGCTTTATAAGTATTTATGGCTAGTCTGTTTGTTTTGTAGATATACGTTTGCTTATTGTATTTTGCATATTGTTTATTTTCCCTATTATTAAAATTATCATCAGCGAATGTCTAGAGATAGGTACTGTTAAAATCTTGGAGTCAGTCCATTTTTATTTGTCATAGTTTTTTTTATTAACCAATCCGTCACTGTTATATTATACTTTCTAATAAAATATAAAATTTCAAGATAAATGTACAAGAGAATTATGTATATCCTCTTAACGAACTGTTCGAAATTTATATAACAATCGTGAATTTAGTAGAGATAAAAATTGGCAAGGGTTTTTATGAATTTTTGTGGCAGAAAAACCATGTTAACATTACAATTAACCGCAATAACGCTCCTAAGCAGTACCACTCAAATAAATGCCCAGGATTTAGTATAAAACTACTATCAAAAACTTCACATTATATTCAAATTTAATATTTCATTTATTAGAATTATTATTTTCAAATACATCTTTTCCTTACAATTTAAGGTTCATATTAAAATATAATTCAAAATAAATAATATAATAGTAGCTCTTGTTATTGTTAATGATAGTGGTTAAGGTGCTATTGGGCAAATTTTAGAATCTAGAGTGTTTGTCGATACCTATATTAGATTACTGTTTTCAAGGAAAACATTGAGAAAATCACTGTGAACGTAAACTCGTAAATGGTTGAATGCGTCCAAAGTATATGGTTAAGAAGTTAATCGAAAGTGCTGATTCTTATTATCGTGGTTCAGATGGTGCAATTTAGAGTTATGTTTCAAAGTTTTAATATTACCTAAAGCAAATAGACATTTTATGTTAACCATTTACATTTCTGTACCATAACATACGTTTTCTATTGTATTACTAAGTAGTTTTCGACTACCTTCGCCATTTTGTTAAGCATCCCTGTCCAAACCTTCCAATTTGTTCCACAAAGAGTTTGCTGGTATCTTTCGAAAGCACATCAAATTGACTGTAATAGAATTTCCTGCCATATTTTGGGATTCTCTCTAAGCAATTAGTGTTGCGCAATGTGTTCACATTACCTTAATCTACGGAAACTTTAAGCTAACTATTTACACTTCTGTGTCATACCTTATCTTTTCTATTACTTTACTAAGTAGTTTTCAACTACCAGCGTCCATATCCATACCTCCTCCACAAGGACTTTGCTGGTATGTTTTGATAGCACATCAAATCGATCACAATTTAATTTTTTATTATGTTCTAGGTTTAATATTTTAATTCTTTGAAGTTTCCTTAACCATCAGAAATTTTAGGTTAACCAGTTGCATTTGTGTACCATTCCGTACGTTTTCTATTGCTTTACCAAGTTTCAACTATTTTTGCTATTTTCCTTAAGTATCCCTGTCTAAACCTTTCAATTTGTTTCAAAAAACTTTGCTAGTATCTTTTGAGAGCACATGCAATTGGTCCCAATTAAATTTTCTCTCATATTTTGGGAATCCCTCTAAGCGTAAAATGTTTTGATGTAGCCTCAACCAGTGGAAGTTTTAAGTTAGCCAGTTGCATTACTGGACGATACCATTTGTTTTTTACTACTTTACTAATTAGTTTTCGATTACTTTTGCTATTTTTTCAAGCATTTTTCTCCAAACATTAAATTTATTCGAAAAAAGACTTTGCTAGTAACTTTCGAGGGCACATCCAATTGATCACAATTGAATTTTCTGACATATTTTGTGTGAGCGGAAAACAATGGACATCTGATCTTAAACGTGGCGGACCAGCATATTTAATGAACAACGCAGTATAGAGAAAAAAGACTTGAGTACTTCAGAAATTATTAAAAAAGTATGTACACCGTATAAAATTAGACAAAGTATCAGAAACTCTAAACATTACATACGGATCAGTACATTCGATTTTGAATAATGAGTTTAGTATTAAAATATTATTTGCACGATGAACGTCGGATTTGTTGACTGTGTGTTACAAATACAAAAAGATTTTTGACGCTAAATAACGCCTTTTGAAAACCGAAACCGAAATGAACCAACAATCAAGGCAGTGAGTGGAGTTGGCATTATTGCAAAGAAAAAGATGGCAAAGACCATAGACTCGGCTAGAAAGATTATAACAATTGATTTTTGGGAATGCAGTAAGAATTCTCCTTATCGACTATTTTTAAAAACGGTAAAATGATAACAAGCAAATACTATCCATCCTTTTTAAATCAATTGCACTATGCAATACAACACAAGACTTCCTACAAGAGTTTTTTCGCCAAATTTGCCTACTCAGATTAACCTGAAAACTTGGCTCGGCAGCAAAAAATTGGATTGAATGAGGAGGTAATCACTGAAACTAACGCATATTTCTAGCAGCTTACTTTTCTGAAAGAACGGATAGACTTAAATGTTGCAGGACTGAATAATAAGGAATATATATGTTGAAAAATAAAATACTTTGTTGTCTAAGCTCATTAATTATTTATTCGCCCTCGAATCATAGTTTCACAAATGACATTATAGTGTCGAAACTGCTGAAGACTAAATATAATGACTTAAGGAGGAAACAGTAAAATGAAATAATTTTTTGTCAAAAGGTTTCTGTCTTCTTGTTTAGCTGAATAATTACTAATCCGTCCTCGAATCATAGTTTCAATAATGACATTATAGGGTCGAAACTACGGAAACCTAGGTGTTGCATATAATGATCTAATAAAGTATACATTTCTTATCTATTCTTTAATTCAATAACAAATATCACAAAGTTGCTATTGATAGCATATCGTATAGAATAACTTCTTAAAAATTAAAGTAGTATCACTTAATTAATTTAAACACCGACAAGTTTCTGTAAGAGATATTTAATAAAATTACACATAGAATATATACTTTCAGCGCACGTAGAAACATTTTCCGCAAGTAATTCTTACGGAAGTTTCGTACACATAGTAATGTAATTTACATAAGTACATATAATCTTCCATCTGACAGTGTCGCATGAATTGGTAAGAGTAGTAATTTTAAGATAACGTTAATAATTTACGTGCTAAGAAAATTTAATACTAAATTTACAGTTACAACGTTTTTTTTTCAATTACATATTTGTGTCTCTGCAGTAACATTTCGTAATTTATACCAACACAGAAAATGTGTAGTATCTGTTTGAAATCTAAACAGATAATAATATTTCGATTTACTATTTTATGCGATATTAGAAAAAGAAGTATTGGTTTATAGACCAGAGAATTCGCGCAGATGTTTCCTCCAACACCAACAACACATAGAAAATGTTCTACTACACTTGCGCTGCTTCAGTAAAAGATATTCCACTAAAAAGTATGCCCTAATATCAGCACAATAAGTTTTACAGCATATGTTCTGTTTTGGAACAGAATAGGGTTACCGGAATTGTAAAATATTTAAGATATCAAAACTGCTTCTGGTATACAGTAATAAATTTGGATATTATTTAGTTATAAATTGAAAGAACTATTTATTTAAATATATTTTACTTGTAAAATTGCTACATATTTATACACATATATATATACTATATATACACACATTACAAATATATATATATATATATATATATATATATATATATATATATATATATATATATATATATATATATATATATATATATATATATATATATATATATCGTATTTATAGTTATGTTTTTTTAAGTTGTAAGAAATAATTACTTTAATGACTGATTTAAAAAAATTTATAACAAATTCAATAAAATTAAGAGTGCATAGAAAATTCAATATCTATAACATGCAATAAATTTATATTAAATCAGTAATAAATTTCGATATTATATTATTTATAAATTGTAAAAAATTGTTCTATTTATTTAAATATATTTTACTAAAAATATATATAATTATATATATATATAAGTAAAAAATACATAATTAAAATGAATTCTTGTATAATAATATGTTAATGTTAATAAATAGGTTATCGCAAAATTTATTTATTAGTTTGAAAAAAGCTATTAAAATCATTTACGAAAAGGATTATTATTGCAATGAATTGATTTTAAAGAGATGTAACAAATTAATGAAAAGCAGAACTCAAATTAATCAAATAAAAGTATCAGTTATATCCAATATATTTATTTTAGACAGTTTTTCAAAAATTCCACAAAAATATAACTCTTATCATGAAACTTAAAACAGATATATTAGAGTATAATCCTTTAATATAAGATATTTTGAGAATTTAAGTTGAATTTTGACAAACCAAAATGGAATTTTATACGATATTATTTAATGGTACTAAAACATGAAATTTCGGTACCTGATTAACTAAATTTTGGAGAATATGAATATAATATCCAAATTCTTTTTCAAAAAGAAACAAAAATGAATTATATTAACATTTATAATGTAAAATTACGTTTTATTTGTACCTAAAAGGAAATCGATTCGTTTGTGTAGGAAAATATATATATAAGCAAAGACGCAATCCGATTCATTTCCTTTTTAATATTTGCAAAATTACCATATCGAAAAATTTCCATTGTAGCATTAGCGCAGTGACCACGCTGAAAAATATATAAATTTTATAAATACATCAATAAAAAGTAATATTAAGTCAGCAAAAATAAGTGATGTTCTGGACAAATGTAAATAGTATTTATCACGAAAATAAACTATTAAGTCAATAATAAAATCCAAAGAATGAAAGTGTTAAATACAAAACAATAATAAAAGTTATAAACAATGCTAAATATCATAAACATTAAGCGATGGTTGCGCAATAAATATGTAATTGGTTGGATATTATATAAAAAACGAATTGAAGTTGGAGCTTTTAGAGAAAGACACTTAGAAGAAAATGGTCTATCTGTAAAACAATTTGAAAAGAATAAAGATATTAAATGTATAAAGTTATGTTTTAACTACATTATAGAAATAATAATTTCATTGATATTAGTAATATGTTGTGTTAGAAGTTAAAAATTCAAATATTATTCAGTTTCAAGTACTAAATAATTTTATAGTTAAAATATTTAAAAGGACTATATTCATATATCAGTTTAGAAACATAAAGTTTATCACAATGAAATTATAAATCTCGAAAACACTAATGAATAGAATAATATAGAAATCAAAGTATCAAATTTAAATTTGAAATAAACATAAGTTGCCTATATTTTATGTAAAAAATATGTTATGTGATTTACATATTCTATTAAAATATTTTGTTCTAAAGATTTAATTAGTTTTATTTACTAGTTTAATATAAATATAATTCAGAATTCAGTTCAATAAGAGAATTAAATTGATTAAAGTAATCATTATTTATTATTTGAATTTCAAAAAATATATTATAGTTAAATACAGTTACAATTAAGGAGTACTTAAATATTTAATGATTTATTATAAGAGTATTAAAGCGGTTTATTTTGATATTAGAAATAAATTACATTTTTATTAAACAATTTGAAATATTATTACATTGCAAAAATGATTAAAGATAAGGATTCTCTTTCTATTAGAATGAACCACCAGCATATATACTTAGTTTAAGTACGTTATCACACTTTTTTGATACATTTATTTTAAAACTATTAACAATCATATACATATATATTACAACATGTTTCCTTAAAATCTTACTTACTTATTTTAAATAAAAAGAATTGAAATTTGTATCCACTAATTAACATAATAAATAAGCGAGTGTATTAGATAAAAGTAAAGAAATAATCAATTGTAAAATTCCGTAATCATTAATTAGGTAATAAGCTGTTGATTGAAATATACAAGGATTAGAAAAAATTGCTACCGAACTTTATGCACGTTTTGTGTGTGTGTGTGTGTGTGTGTATCTCCTTGGAAAAGATGTTATATTTCGCGACCGTGAAACATATACGTTGAACACTACATGCACAGGGTTATGGTAAAACTTTACTCACTAAAATGCACGTGTTTTGCTATTGAAGGATGTCATAGAAGAATTTAAATTTAATTTTCTTTTAAATCTTCCACCAATTCCTTACACCATGTATTTCGTAAGTCGCCAATTATTGAAATTAATGATTAGTACGGTCCTGCCTTTAGAACTTTTATTATTTTATTATTGTCTGTGGTACTATTAATGAGCTAGTAATTTCCGTCTTTCCTTCTGCTTTTTTTTAAAGATGACATTCGTTCGAATATATATATATATATATATATATATATATATATATATATATATATATGTATATACTTGTTGTAGGTTCTCTGTATAATGGACAGTAGCGGTGTATATAAAACTATCCATTGTTCAGAGATGTCCATTGGTGGGAGAAAAAAAGAGTATAAATAATTTTTAATTAATTATTCTTACAACATACTTAAAACGAACCTATTTAAAAAAATCTGAAATTTTAGTTTGTTTTAGATTTTCAATTCTTCTTTTTACGATTTGTGTTTCCACATAGCATACTATCTCAGCCACTTGTTATCCTTGCAGCCAGACAAGAAAAAGAAGTTTTGAATATCCTTTAGCTTTTTATAAGCTTCGTTAATGTTTTTAGTCTCTGAAATAATATCGTCATCATCTTCACTGTCGCTATCACGTACATTAGTATTGTTTTGAAATTCACGCACACACTCTTGTACACTAATATCGAGATTCTCGATATGTAAATTATCATCAATTTGTGCATACGATAATATGTCAGAATAGGGTTTATAAAGTTCTGACAGTGGCACATCGTCTTCAGCACTGAAGTCTATATCCTTGCAAATATCTTCGGCATTCCACTCACCAAATCCAGCTTTAAGAAAACATTTGTTGATATGATAGTTTCAGCGCTTACAGTTTTCCAAGCAGTAATGGTTCATATTAGAGTACTGAGAATGTTAATGATAACGGATGATAAAAGTCTAAAAAACTTTCTGTAGTTTGTTTTAAAATTATTGATAATCCCTAGACCAAGTGGTTGACAATAAGGAGTAGTGTTCGGGTGCAAAAATATTAGTTTAACGTTTTGTAACTTAAGTTTTGGGTGTGACGTGGCGTTGTATAAAAATAAAAAAACTTGTCAATTCAGCTGTTGCATTTTTTTATCAAATTTGGTTAACCAAATTGTCATAATTTCCCTCGTCATCCACGTTTTTTTATTAGAATACCACTCCACTGGCAACTTCTCAACGTTTGCTCCTCTAAAGTGTCGTGGATTCGTACTTTTCCCAATTACTAAAGATCTTTCCTTTTCTCCAACCATATTCACACACAAAAGAATAGTTAATCTTTCCTTAGCAGCTTTGCCACACGACCATTTTTTACCTTTTAATGCAAAGGTTTTGTTTGGCAAAGCCCGAAAGAAAAGTCCAGTTTCATCTGCATTAAAAATGTCTTATATTTTTCTATTATTGAGCTTCTACTTGTTGAAAATAAAGATTTTTATGACTATTATTATTATTTTTATGGTGTAGATTTCATTTTCTCCAGCCTAATACCGGAAAACATTTCATTCAATCAACATTTCTATTGATTTGAGCATGGCTGATATTGTACGGTTTCGTTGTCCATAACAAAAGAGTACTACATGTTATATGTTTCGTATGCTCATTTAAAAGTTGTTATCGTAGCTGCGTTTGTGTTGGTCAAATGATGAATATTAATAAGGTTATGAGATCTATTTTCTATTGAGAAATTTTCTAGCTATTGCTGTTGTTCTTATAATGACGGCTTTTTTATAGTTGTGTGTGAATATGGATTTTTTTCTAGAGTTTGTACTTGATGAAGAAATTGTTTCGTTGTAATATCAGTTATTGACATCGCAATCGGTGCTATTGTTACTAACCTTTTTTTTATTACTTTCTCTTGTCCTTTTTGGGTAATGTTGGTATCGTTTGATATCGTAACTTCTATCATGGAAGTTTTATTTTGTTCTTTATCAATAAGTCTGGTCTATTGCTAGTAATTATAATTATTATTATTATAAATTAATATCTCGAACATTGAACATTGACTATAATTACCAGAAAGGCATTTTTGTTTGGATTCTATGTGGAGGCAGAATAATAAATGCGTATTTTATATGAAAAAGGACTAAAGTTTGAATTTCTAATTATAATTAGAAATTACACAAAATGAAATTAATATTAAACGTAAGTGGAATATTACACATAACATAGAAGGAATTGGCCTAGAAATACAAATATGTTCGTTCTAGGAAGAAGGTACCTTTGTTTTTCTGATAGACAGAGAGTACGTGACCAAACAAAAGGACTTCTTCTTCGAATATTCGTAACTCAGAAACGGCGGGTTTGATAATTATTTTTATATTTTACATCAAATTGTACTTAAATTAAACAAAATTATTTAAAAACGTGACACAACAAATTATTATATATGTGAAGTATAACATTACCTACATACTCTAGATTTTAAAAATCAAAATAGAATTTGGGCATTGGAAGAATATGTAATACTATGTCGCTCAATAGGCTTTGTAAAAGTTGTAGAAAAAAATAATGTGTATTTGTCAATAAATAATTTAATTGCCGAAGATAAAGTAATAAAAGAAGAAGCAGACAATGTGAGAAAATTTTGATTGATGACTAATAGAATCCAAACAAAAATAGAAAAGAAAAAAATTAGAGTAAAAGATGTAGAGATAGGTGACGTTATAAGAAAAACAAACAAATGACGTAGTTACTATTTTAAATGAATACCGTCAAAAACATATATAAATTAGAAAGCACAAGTTTAATAGAGATGGATATTGTTGAAAAACCTGGCACTATATACTTGTTTGCAGTAGGCCTTATCATACGATTAATAGCGAAAGAAGTAAAATAAAGGAATCAGTATTAGAATGGAAAAGTGCAGGATTAGTTACAGAAACAAATTCACCATATGCCAGCTCACTATTATTAGTGAAAAGGAGAGATGGCGGTGCACGTCTTTTCGTTGACTATAACGAATTTAATTCAAAAACGCAAAGGATTGATTACTCTTCACCACAACTAGATGAATACCTTGAACTCTTTATCTGGAAGTAAGATTTTACAGTAATGTATTTAGCACATGGTTACTGACAGTTACCATTAAAGAAAGAAGTTCGAGCAAAAACAGCGTTTTTACCTCTGACGAGACAGGAGAATTTACGAAGGCTATGTTGTATAATCAGATAATATTATTTTATCTTGACGACATTTTGAGTTCAAGTAAAAATTGGTTGGACTTTCTAATAAGATTACGGCAAGTATAGCCAAATATTTCGACTAAATTGTCAAAATATGAATTCGAGAAAACTGAAGAGGAGTATTTAGGATTTCTTATTACATCAACTGGAGAATTAGTTCGGAACTAGCAAAGAAAGAAGCAATATATATTTCGTATACTAAAAGATGTTCACTAAATTAGACGGTTCTCGGAATTGGAATATTTTTTACGACGATCCAGTGTAGTAAATAATAATTCCATATCTTAATTAGAGCAACAATCTCAAAATATATTACACAGAGAGTATGTCCTTTCACAAGTTCTTGCCTTCTACGAATTGTACAGTAAAACCTGTGTTAACGGCCACCTGACTAAAGCGGCCACCTGAGTTTCAAAGTTCCCCGAATCGACTATAAGGAAATTCCCATACACAAATACCCGTTAATTACGGCCACCTTTGTAAAACGGCCGCGGCCAAATAACCCAAACTTTTACGGCCTATTTTCATAGAAATTTACTTGCCAATGTCGGCCGGACTATTTATGACATGTATATCTTTATTGACGGAAATACCTAATACAAATTGTCGGGGTTTCCCGGGGTTTCCTATTACCTGGTAGTAATTCACCCTTTTCGATGTAAACTTTATTATTCTAAAGGAAACAATTCAGTTTAAAGTTGTCTCCGTATACGAAAGGTTCTTAATTAAGTATGTCGCAAAAAAGAACACGTTTGTCGCTAAAAGACAAAATAAATATAATCGCGGAAAGTGAAAAGTATGCGTTAAGTTCGCGAAAGTTGGCCTAAAAATATGGGGTTGGAAAAACACAAATTAACGATATTATGAAAAATAAAGATCAATTAAAAAAGATGGTCGAGGAAGGTGTTCACATGGAGCTAAAACGAAAATTTCCGAAAAGGATTGGCAGTGGATCAAGTCGCCTACAATTGGTTTTGCAAAGCTAGAAATAAAGCAATTCCAATATCTGGGCCGCTACTTAAACAAAAAGTTTCTGTCGGCGACACAGTATAAGTTGAATTTGATGGAGCCTGTGGTTTATTGACACACAAGGTTAATATATAACCCCTTTCCACAAGGATTGGCAGTGGATCAAGTCGTCTACAATTGGTTTTGCAAAGCTAGAAATAAAGCAATTCCAATATCTGGGCCGCTACTTAAACAAAAAGTTTCTGTCGGCGACACAGTATAACTTTTAAATCAATTTGTGGTGATTCCGCAGAGGTTAATTTGGACGATATAAAAGACTGGAAAACCAAGTTACCGTTGATTTTAATAAATTATTCTCCTCGAGATGTGTTTAATGCCGACGAAACAGGTCTTTATTACCGCGCTATGCCAAATAAGACATTTGCATTAAAAAGTGAGAATTGTGCAGGGAAGAAGGCAGCAAAACAACGTTTGACTGTTTTACTATGTGCAAATATGGAAGGTGAGAAGGAAGATCCATTAATAATTGGAAAAAGTAAAAATCCTCGCTGTTTTAAGGGTAGTCATGTGGACAAATTACCCTTAGAATGGGTTTCTAACAAAAAGGCATGGATGACAACGGAAATTATGACAAGATGGCTGCATAAATTTGACAATAAAATGAAAAAACAAAATAGAAAAGTGCTTCTTTTCTTGGATAATGCCACTTCACATTCTAAAGTTCCATTAGAAAATGTTAAACTAGTCTTCCTTCCGCCAAACACCACTTCGTATTGTCAGCCCTTGGATCAAGGAATAATTCAGAATTTCAAATTGATTTACCGAAATTTTTTGATTAAAAAGCTTCTAACGTTTATTGACAATGAACGTGATTTTGAAATTTTTGAAAAAAACATAAATTTAGCCAATGCACTTCTATGGATTACAGCTGCTTGGAAAAAGGTATCTCCTGCTACAGTTAAAAAATGTTTTTCCAAAGCCGGATTCTCTGATGTTATCCAGGAGGACACAATGTTTAATGAAGAAGACGAAATACCCCTTGCCCAGCTATATCCTGCAGTTCGTAACGAATTTTTGATGGATTTAGATGAATATGCTTCTATTGATCGTCATGTGCCTACAGAGAGCCCTAACTTCAGTATTCCAGAAACTGTTGAAGATTTGTGCAATAATGATGAAGAACATAACTCTGATAATAGTGACCTGGACGAATGTGAAACTCCAAAATCTAGTTTATCTAGTATGAGTGAAGTGTGTGCAAAATTAAGAGACATACAAAATTATTTATTGTTCAATAACAATGGTGACATTTATATGGATGTTTCTAAAATTTTACTTACATGTGAAGCTGCAGTTTTTAAATCGAAGCTAAAAAATGTGAAGCAAACAAATATTGAAACATACTTTAAAAAATCCTAATAAATTGTGTTTTTTCGTATGAATATATTGTAATAATATGTACATATAAATAATTTATTAGATGTCATATTATCTATAATATGTATGTAAATACATTAAAATTTTAGTTTTTCTTACACATATTTGTATTTATATAGTATTTACTTTAATTAATAAAATAAAGAAAGCAAATCCTAAAATTAATTATGTATTTTATTTGTGAGACGAAAAACCTGTCAATTACGGACACCTTTATATAACGGCCAACATATTTTGCTTTTTGGGTGGCCGTTATTGACAGGTTTTACTGTATAAGAATAAGTAATTCATTTGTTTCTTAATTTTTATGTGATCTTTTCATCTAAAGTGCCTATTTACGTGGAATCAGTGGATGAGAAGTACATAATACTTACTAATCTTTAAATAAGAAGTATAGAGATACTTTACTAAACCATCTTTTCAGAACCACGGAATGGTTAATTTCAAAGTTTTGTCTGTAAGACTAGTTAGGCAAGAAACTACTATTATTTTATATACTTGGTGTCTCATCATAGCTTAAGGATGTGTTACTAAAAGAATTTCAAGTTAAAAATGCCTATTGAACACATAGCCGAAACTCTATCGGAACTGAGGTACAAGCACTTGTAGATTTAGATAACCTTCCTAATGCAGGTTTTATATACCGCTGCAAAAATTCTCAATGAAAATCATTTTAAGAGAAGTCAAGTTGCTTAATTTAATTATGTGTAGTCGTTCAAAATGCCCACACGGTTGCTGCATACATAGTCTAGCTGTTCTTAGAATAGAAGAGGTAGCCCTGCTAACAGGATCAACACGAATAGTTTTTGGAGTATTTATAATTCTAGCAACAAGTTGTTCTGCATAAATCAAATTTTTCAGCCTTCCCCATAAAAAATAATCTAGATGATTTACTTCTGGTGGCCTTGGCGGCCATGCAAGTAGATGTGTGCCATCGTGCTGTATCCACATTCGCTGTCGTACATTAAAAGAAACGTCATAATGTTGTAAGGTCAGTTTCCAGGAAAAGTAAATAACACACTTCTGTGAGACGTTCTTCGATTACAAACGGACCAATAAGAAGGTCGTCAATAATACCACACCAAACATTCACCGAAAATCTATCTTGAGAATGAAATTCCCGAGTCCCGTACCCTTCGGACACTAGTGAAAGGTTAAACGTCAATTATGACACAGATTAAAGAACAATAATGTACAGTTGTAAATGACAGACACGAAATAGAAATTTGATCAATAAGGTTGATATATAACCCCTTTCCACAATTAACTATTTGTAAATTCTGTATACGCATTTCGACAACCAAGTTGTCATCATCAGCAGATAATTTCAAAGTGTCGCACCTGGTAAAACACGGCGAAAAAATTGTACAAAAATAAACTCCGTACGCGATCCGCACCGTTGAAAACCAAGATGTGCACTGTGTCTGTTTCACAAGATTTTTAAAAAATACTTTTACTTAAACTAACATGCACTACATTGAAAAAGGTTATTATGGTCAAAAAGTGTCTATGTGATTTATGTGTGTTTTATGATATTGTTCCTCTTGTCTTTCAGTAGAGAGAAGAGAGGCGTTTGCAGAGGGCCGGCGTCATTAACGTTTACCAGATGGCTTGAATTCTTTACGATGTGCATGCTTTCATACGCGTCCAGTTCGCGATAATTGTACACGTTCTTTATCCAATGTAAACAATCCATATTAACACTGTGGTTATTTTCTAATACATGTCTCGCTATACCCGATTTTTCCGGTCGGTTGAATTTTATGTGCGAAAGGTGTTCTTTATACCTGGTTTCGATCGATCTTTTGGTTTGGCCGATGTATTGTCTATTGCACTCTAAACATTCAATTCGGTAGATTCCCGATTTTTTATTCTCTTCAATTTTGTCTTTTGCATTCCCTAACAGCATTTTAAGGGTATTATTAGGGCGGGAACATACTTTAAACCCGTGATCTTTAAAAATACTATTCAGATTTTTTGTCACACGATGGAAAGGTAAACAAACAAAATGCTTTTCCCGATTGCTCTGTGGTGAAAGACAAGTGGTGTCACGGATTGTTTTTCTTATGTTGGCCTTTCTAATTAATCCATTGATTATTTCCGAATCGAAACCGTTGTATACCGCGATATTCTTAATGAGGTTCAATTCTCTTTCATATCTTACTTTTGTTAGTGGGAAATTGATCAAACGATTAATCAGAAAATTGAATGAAGCCATCTTCTGTTGCATGCTGTGATTTGAGTCAACCGTAATGAATCTATTGACATTGGTTTCTTTTCGGAAAATATCAATTTCTATTTTGAGATCATTCTTAATAACTAAGGTGTCCAAAAAAGGCAACTTGTCATTGTTTTCTTTTTCTACTGTGAATTTAATTGTCGGGAATTTTGAATTTAACTGTTTAACGAAATCATTTAAGTTGCATTTTTGTGTATTGAAAACCGCGAAAATATCATCGACATACCTGACCCAAATTCTAGGAAAATATTTAGCTTTATTTTTTAGTTCTATTTCAAAGTTACTCATAAACAGGTTCGCTATGAATGGAGAAAGACAATTGCCCATTGCAGTTCCCTGTTTTTGTTCATAGAACTTCCCTTCGAACTGAAAACAATTTTGGGACATGCAAAGGTTTGTTAATTTCACGTATTCCTTTATTTTCTCTGGTTCGATCTTATTTTTGTGAAGCAGTTCTTCTAAATATTTTAAAGTTTCTGGGATCGGTACCGAAGGAAACAATGACGTTACGTCGAATGAAACTAAAATTTCCCCTTTTTCTAATTTACAATCTTTGATCCTTTGGATAAATTCTAATGAATTATTGACTGAGAGACTTTCAAGTTTTTCGGGCAAATTTTTGTATTCAAAAAAAATTTATGCCCACGATCAGACAAGAATGTCAATAAAAATCCTATAAAAGAAACACTCGTCGTCAATAATTCATCCGAGACTTTTAATCGAGGAGAAATAGACTTATTAAATAAAGGTTTAAAACATTGTTTGCCTTACCGCGAAACTCCTACCGAGGAGGCGATCGCAAGCATCGAAGCGGCTATTAAATATTTAGATCAAACCTCAAAAAATTTTATTAGAGAAGCTTGTAAGACTCAAATCAAACAGAACTTACAAGAACAAAAACAAAAAGTAGTGCACCACGAATGGAACTTAATTAAGAGTCTCAGATCGAAAGACTGTTTTTATTTAAAAGCAGATAAAGGGAATAAGTTAGTAATTTTGAACAAAAGCGACTATTTTCTAAGAGTGAAAAATTTAATCTCAGAAGGGCCCTATGTTGAATGTACGAAAACTCCATTACCAAAAATGATTAGGGACACAAAAAACGCGTTAAAATGTTGTTCAAAGTTAATAACCCCGAATCTGAATTATAGGCTAAGTGTAAGTAATCCGTTGATCCCTAGACTATATTGTTTGCCTAAAATACACAAACCAGGCAACTCAATGAGACCACTTGTCTCAGGGATCAACTCCCCTACTTACTTGTTATCGAAATGGCTAGTGAATGAATACAAAAATTTGCCCGAAAAACTTGAAAGTCTCTCAGTCAATAATTCATTAGAATTTATCCAAAGGATCAAAGATTGTAAATTAGAAAAAGGGGAAATTTTAGTTTCATTCGACGTAACGTCATTGTTTCCTTCGGTACCGATCCCAGAAACTTTAAAATATTTAGAAGAACTGCTTCACAAAAATAAGATCGAACCAGAGAAAATAAAGGAATACGTGAAATTAACAAACCTTTGCATGTCCCAAAATTGTTTTCAGTTCGAAGGGAAGTTCTATGAACAAAAACAGGGAACTGCAATGGGCAATTGTCTTTCTCCATTCATAGCGAACCTGTTTATGAGTAACTTTGAAATAGAACTAAAAAATAAAGCTAAATATTTTCCTAGAATTTGGGTCAGGTATGTCGATGATATTTTCGCGGTTTTCAATACACAAAAATGCAACATAAATGATTTCGTTAAACAGTTAAATTCAAAATTCCCGACAATTAAATTCACAGTAGAAAAAGAAAACAATGACAAGTTGCCTTTTTTGGACACCTTAGTTATTAAGAATGATCTCAAAATAGAAATTGATATTTTCCGAAAAGAAACCAATGTCAATAGATTCATTACGGTTGACTCAAATCACAGCATGCAACAGAAGATGGCTTCATTCAATTTTCTGATTAATCGTTTGATCAATTTCCCACTAACAAAAGTAAGATATGAAAGAGAATTGAACCTCATTAAGAATATCGCGGTATACAACGGTTTCGATTCGGAAATAATCAATGGATTAATTAGAAAGGCCAACATAAGAAAAACAATCCGTGACACCACTTGTCTTTCACCACAGAGCAATCGGGAAAAGCATTTTGTTTGTTTACCTTTCCATCGTGTGACAAAAAATCTGAATAGTATTTTTAAAGATCACGGGTTTAAAGTATGTTCCCGCCCTAATAATACCCTTAAAATGCTGTTAGGGAATGCAAAAGACAAAATTGAAGAGAATAAAAAATCGGGAATCTACCGAATTGAATGTTTAGAGTGCAATAGACAATACATCGGCCAAACCAAAAGATCGATCGAAACCAGGTATAAAGAACACCTTTCGCACATAAAATTCAACCGACCGGAAAAATCGGGTATAGCGAGACATGTATTAGAAAATAACCACAGTGTTAATATGGATTGTTTACATTGGATAAAGAACGTGTACAATTATCGCGAACTGGACGCGTATGAAAGCATGCACATCGTAAAGAATTCAAGCCATCTGGTAAACGTTAATGACGCCGGCCCTCTGCAAACGCCTCTCTTCTCTCTACTGAAAGACAAGAGGAACAATATCATAAAACACACATAAATCACATAGACACTTTTTGACCATAATAACCTTTTTCAATGTAGTGCATGTTAGTTTAAGTAAAAGTATTTTTTAAAAATCTTGTGAAACAGACACAGTGCACATCTTGGTTTTCAACGGTGCGGATCGCGTACGGAGTTTATTTTTCGTACAATTTTTTCGCCGTGTTTTACCAGGTGCGACACTTTGAAATTATCTGCTGATGATGACAACTTGGTTGTCGAAATGCGTATACAGAATTTACAAATAGTTAATTGTGGAAAGGGGTTATATATCAACCTTATTGATCAAGTCAATCAACCACAGGCTCCATCAAATTCAACTACGAAATAGAAAATTTATCAAAAATATATCACACTGTTATATGAATTTTCTCCACCTAAATTTCACAATAGTAATGAAAATTTTCTTCTTCTTCCTATTTTTTGTTTCTTTAAATTGATTAAAATCATTAGAAACTTGTTCAAATTATTTGTTTCGTAGTGGAGCGTCGATCTGAAGCTGAAACAATTTCAGGTTGAGAGCCCGCGAATCTAATATTACTCATATATATGTATATATGGCAATTTTTGTACCGAAAGTAATAGTAGTCACTGAATTAATACTATAAGGGAGATGATTAAAAATATTCTATCCTAATTTTTTAAATGCGTGCAGCCGTGTGTGGACGTGCATAATCGTATAAAAGAGCAATTCCTGAGCTCAGCAATCCCCATCGTTTATTTTTAATGATAATAATAATAATAATCTTTATTAGTCCAACAGTCAAAGGGCAATTACAGGACAAAAATAAAATAAAAATACATTGAAAAAATACAAATAATAACAAGGTAAATACAAAGCAAAAAAAAGATCTACGATTAATTCTAAACAATTACACAATTACAGAAATAAATCAAAAAATATATAGATCAGGACCTCACAAGAATCACTCACCAAACTTAACCAAGCTCAAACAGAGCATTAGCATTCCTAGTCATATGTGCCAGAGGAGTTTTGTACAACACATTTGTTCTAGCTCTAGGCACCGAAAAAGTGTCATTAGATCTACTCGACCCACGAGGCACACGAAAATGTACCTGCGACAAAATGGATGAGGCGTCGATAGTGTTAGTAACAAGTCTCATTAAGAACTTGGCACTTAGAAACTCACGCCTCTCTGCAAGTGACTGAAATTGAAAATCACAAAGCAAGCTGACGTAGTCAACACCACGAGGAGGATACATGCCACTCACTTTGAATGCCTGATATTTTAAAAATCTCTTCTGGACTTTCTCAAGTTGCAGATGTAAATATACATAGTGTGGGTACCATACAATGGCAGCATATTCAAGTTTGGAGCGAACAAGCGTGTAAAATAATAGTCGGAGAGTAGACAGGTCAACGAATCGTCGGCCCGAACGAATGATAAAACTCAAGGAACGAGAAGCAGAATTACATATGAAGTGGATATGTTTCGCAAAGCTTAAGTGTGAGTCGAAAATAACATCTAAATGTTTTACCTTTTAAGCGCAGTTTAGATAGTGTTTCACAGTAGACTTGTAATATAATGTTTCATCGAAATTCTATAAAATCGATCATCATAAAAAAATCAAACAAAAGTACACGCTTTCGGTCCTAGTATACAGTTACCATATCTTTTGAAACTTGATTTGTTTGAATTTTTTCGGTTCAGGTGAACTGGAATGACGCCACTACATATATTGTTATTTTGTCTAAGCTTTGACTTACAAAATCCATGTTTTATCACAAGCGACAATATGGAAAAAAATGACATTGTGAATAAAAATTCAAGAGAAAATTAGCTTATCTTAAGGCGACTATTT
>JAVIWB010003190.1:0-43822 GCA_031893035.1 Dermolepida albohirtum | reverse complement strand
GTTGATTACAATCCTAATAAAAAGTATGCAGGTACCAAAAAGGTATCAAAAAAGGTACCAAATACGCGACAATTACAAATGGTACTAGGAAAGTTCTGCAATATGACGCAGCAATGAATCGTAGGAAGCTGCTTGTTGCTGCATGTTGAGATATTTTCATACATGCAAAGTAGCCGCCGTGCCATGTAGATGGGCTCTGTTATTCATTAGCAGTGAGAGTGTAAAGTGCTTGCGGTGACATCGTGGTCAAGAAATGAGAAAAGGGCAGTTTTGCGCTATAATTTCGTGTGTGGTTTAAACATAGACCAGTGCTTCGAGGAAATGACTCTTGCACTAGGTGATATTTGTCCACATCGCATGACGATATTCAGGTGGTATAGAGAATTCCAAAGGGAAAATTTAACTGTAGAGGATGCTGAGAGGCCGGGAAGGCCACGAACGTCAGTTACGGAGCAAAACGTTACTACTGTGAGGAAAATGCTTGGCGAGAACGGGCGAGTGACCTACCAATAGATAGAGGGTACTTCAGGCCTCAATGCACCATCAATTCGTTCGATTTTGCATGCATTCGTGCATCATTTGCACGTGAAGAAACTTTGTTCTCTCTGGGTGCCGCATCGACTGACTAAAGAGCAGATGACACGACGTGTGACTTGGTGCCGAGAGATGCTAAAAAAGTTTAATAAGGGGCAATCTCGGTATGTGAACAACATCGTGACAGGTGACGATACTTGGCTGTACTGTTACGATGTGTCGACCAAAGCTCGAAACAAAGTTTGGATCTTTGATGATGAGGACACACTCATAGTTGTCAGAAAATCCCGATCTGTAAAGAAGAAAACGATAACTGTATTTTTCAAATCGAGTGGAATTGTGGAACGCGCCGTTTTGGACACACAGAAGACAGTCACAACTAAGTGGTATACTGAACAGTGCCTGCCTAAAGTCATTGGATCTATGAAGAGCCTGAGGCCAAAGTCAAGCACGGATAGTGCTCCAGCTCACCGCGCCAAAGCCTGCACCGAATATTTGACCACGACAGGATTGAAACTTCTCGAGCACTCTCCCTACAGTCACTGTTGCACTGTTCCCGCCTGTGAAAATGAGCTATAACGGAGGCGATTTTCCAGTGATGAAGACCTTCTGCGGGCTTGGAACAACGAATGTGTTTTACTCGCTAGTGAAACTTGGCAGAACTGGTTTAAAGATTGGTTTCGGTGGATGGAGAGGTGTATTGAGTGTAGAGGAAATTACTTTGAAAAATTTAAATAAACAAAGCTGTATTGTAAAACTTTCCCAGTACCCTTTGTACTAAACTTATTATACAAGGGGAAAAAACCTGAAGTTTGGTGGACAAGAACTTGGAAAACTGGTTAGATCTACGAAAAGGAATACCTGTAAGAAAAGCGGTTGTAGCCAGCGGTAAAGTAGACAATAAATATTGGGATGATGTGAATGAATTGTGTGATAGATTGCAGTTACTAAATATTAGTTTATTGCTAATGCTATTTGATTCGTAAAACTGTGGTATCAACGGTTGAGTTTACTTGCTACTGTTCAATCAAGTTACATCATGTAAATAAGTGACAGAAGTAAGTATAAACAGGATCCATATGTATAATAATGTATATAATTGTCGCATTGTATACATCTGATATACTCAAAGAAAATCCATAATATAGAGTACCTACACCTTAATAAATTTTCAAATGCTACAATATGCAGTTCTATGAAAGCTATTTTCTTTTTTTTTGGTAAATTATTTATAAAGCTTTTCATTATTCTTGAAATAATTTAAATAAAGTATTTTGAACGATTTCGGAAAAGATATTCAGCATGCTTTATAAAATTTATTTAAAATAAATAACTATCACTTTGAGCAGTTTGAAATATATAAATTTCCAGTACATTTTTTCGAAGTTTATCCGCAGAACTCCTAACTGTATAGTTTCGATAGCTCAGCTTGGCCATTTTTGTTATATAAAAATATTAATTCTGTTATGAAAAAATGAAAAACACTTGCGTAATAATGAAATATTATTTATTGTTAATTTAAATAAATATTTTGAACATATCATTTGTGCTATTGACATACTAGAAGTGAATATTTCTTTTACGTGGGTTGTCTTTTAAACTTTGTTTATGAAGCTGGAATAAAACAGTAGATAACTTTTAAAGACTTCATTGTTTTTCAAAGTTTCTCCACGAAGATTAATGCACTTTGCATGCGCTCAAACCAACTCTGGAAGCAGTTGTTCCACTCGTTTGTTGGTACAGTCAAAATTGCGTCTTTGAAGGCATCGGCTGCTCCTTCTGATGACTGGAATCTTTGACCACGCAATCCGTTCTTGATTTTCGGAAAGGCAAAAAAAATCGTTGAGACTTAAGCCCGAACTGTGCGGAGAATGGTCCAACGTTCGATGTTTTGTTGCGTTAAAAATTCAATCTTGCGTGCTGTGTGCGAACTTGCATTGTCTTGGTGGAGGATGATTCATCGTGCGGGGTTGATTTTTCGAAGCTCAGCGATTACTTGCGGCAAACAAATAGTTGTATACTAATAGGCAGTAACAGTTCTTTGATCATGTAGTTGTGCTACATCACCTGCTTTCGAGACAAATGTGGCGACTATTTTTTAAAGACACAGATGACTTCTGTCGAATTTTCTTCACCGTGAAACACCCAAACAGACGACCGGCGTTTATTTTCAAGCTCGTATGAGTAAATCCAAGACAATGACCAATGACAATGTCGTAAACTTTTTTAAGGTTTTCAGCGTTGAAGGAATCTAGAGATTTTTGACACCAATTCACCTTGCTGTCTGTATGTAACGTGAAACAAATTTTTTTACAAACAATTCTTTATGCAAAATTTTTTTACACACAATTCTATACATAACATTTTTACGCACAATTCTTTACATAAAATTTTTTTACCCACAGTTCTTTATGCAAAATTTTTTGAATTGGAAATGCACAAAAAATACAATGGCGGTGCTTCAAAGAACATTTATAAAGTCGTCACAGTATGAGCCCGATAGTAAACAGCAGTCGACTGTTTGAGTATTCCAAGATGAACCAAAACCAGCAAAAGTTGTTCGCGCTCGAAGCACATCAAAACGAATGGTCGCCTGTCTTTTCAAAAAAAAACCGGTCACGTTGCAACCGTGCCTTTAGAGAGTTGTAAACGGTCAATTCCGAATGGTACACAACTATTTGTTTGCCAAAAGTGTTTGAAGAAATAAGGAAAACAAACCGAAACCTACAGATCATTCTCCACCATGATAATGCGAGCTCTCACAGATCGGTACAAACAATTGAATATTTGACCGAGCAAAACATTGAATTGATAAGACATCCACCGTACAGCCCTGATCTAGCACCCAGTGATTTTTGTTTGTTCCCACACGTGAAGAATAAACTTCGAGATCATCGGTTCTCTACGTCGGAAGAGGCAGTTGAGGCATTCAAAACTCATATTTTGGAGATATCGCCTTCACAGTGGCAGCAATGCTTTTCGAATTGATTTAAACGAATGCAAAAGTGCATTGATTTTCAAAGAGAATATTTTGAAAAGCAATAAAACTATTTTCGATAATAAAAATTCCCGAAATATAAACGACGGCGGAAATTTAAATAACCACTAACAAGTTTTTGTTCCGCAAAAATGATAATGCTGATATCACTTTTTGAAAACCATTTACAACCAGAATCAATTTTGCCATGCCAACTCGAATCAATCGTCCTAAATTTTTAGATTATTATATTTCTGAGCATTTTCCGATTCTCATGGCTCTGGACGATATATCCTCGTCAGACTTTTTTATGAATCCTTATAGGAAATGGAATATAAATACTAATTATATAGAGTCTGTAAGTAGACAATTAGTTGACACTATTGACTCAGCACAAGATAAAATTGTACACATTAATCATGTCTACCGCCGTGGATAAAGTTTTCTCGGTCAATAAATAAACCATACAAAAAAGTTTTAAACCTCCTCGGGATGAGGAATGCTAACAAATTATAAGAGAAAGGAAAAATATTTTAAAAGACAACAGACGTAGAGAACAACTATTTAAAATATAAGGAAACAATGTCTTACTCTAAAAGATTTTTAAAATAGCACCGAAATTTAGAATGTCTTAAGAAAGCTTACAGGCATCATGTACGACGCAAATGCATTACGGATCATGTTGCTGAACAACTATTAGACACTCTAGCCCCGGTTTTTGTTTCTAATAAAATAGAATATGAATACCAACAAAACGATTAGCATTTATTATCCAGAGCATTTAATAGATTCGAATTAAATCAGGCATTGAATAAAAACAAAGACAGCGTGCCCGAATTAGATGGAATACCGTATTCGATAATTCAACTGATACCAATTCAGGTGAAAGATTGTCTATTATCAGCATACAATGACATGTGATTGGGGGGGGGGGGGCTGATACTTCGGTCCAACCTTTTTTGAAACTAAACACTAACCCGAATTTGGCAGACCTATATCATCCTGTATCATTATTATCATGTATACTTAAGATATTAAAAACAGACTAGAATATGGTGGATTCCCTACGAGTTTATACGGTTTTAAACAAATTAGTTATATTAGTTTTATTATAGCTAATACAATTCAATAACTAACTTATTTATTTCGAAAAAGGCAAATCTATATACAAACAGCAAATTACAAGCTTATTGGCCCCAGATCTGTATCAAAGGAACTATCACAAAAATCAGTATTTAGCTCAATTCTGTTTATGCAAAGAACGTCAAAGTAATGCAAATGCTAATACTTGGGAATGATTGTAGATATCGAGTTCAGTTAGACGGACCATATCAATGCCATAAGTATATAATTTGAAAATATTAATATAATGAAGGCCTTTAGAACTACGCGGACAATTTTTATTAGCCAAGTATATAATAAAATATCAAGGTATAGCTCATTCGAAAGTATATAAGAATATTCATAAATTGACCATTTTAAATTAAGCAAATTCCAGATAAAGAAGTAGTCAGCTTGATTAGCAATAGCTTACAGATATGTGGCAAAATTCAATAGAGCCATTGAAAAATAAGCAAACCAAAATTTTGATTACTTTGAATTTCTTCAACCAATACAACAATATTATTTTAAACAAGTAAGTTTTCGACTAAAGATTCATTCTCGAATTTTATTTTGTTAACGGACGCGTTTAAAAATATAACCGGATGTGATTTTTATAGTTATTATAATAACTTTAACCATCGAATAAAATTAAGTAAAAATATGTCTAGTTTTTCTATCGAAGGAGAAACTATTGTTTATCGCGTTAGAGTATGCAGGCACTAGATGCCACTATTAGTTTAATGAGTGACAGTAAAAGCTACATTCGGGCAATAGTTAATAGAGGTAACATCTTTGGACTATATGATAATATTAAAAATAATAGATTCTTATATCAAATTAAAGACGGAATTGCTGATGAAATACTACTGAGTGATAGGCCACGCCGACATTGCTAACTCTTTGACAAAGCAAGTTATACCAGGCGCCGATATTACATCGGTAAGACATCATAATCAAGAAGGAATTGTTGAAAGAATGGAATAAATAATGGGAAAGCTCATATCAAAACAAAATGACTCAGTATGCCTTAATAGCATGCTTCCAAGTATTTTTAAGAAAACATGGTACCAAGAACTAACAGTCTCGTGATATAACTATACAACTGCTAGATGAAAATTTAGACACGAATAATTCTCAGCACATTTATATAAACTAGGACTCACTGCACTGTAAGTGTGGACATGACTATGCTTATTACCAATTATCTTATATTCCAATGCATAGATTACTTAGTACAAAGAGAATCCTTTATCGAGGCAATCATCCATTTGGGTATAGAAATGCCCACAAATATAGTAAATATTGATTAGAATTAATTGTACAAGAGTATATATGGAAATATTATTATTTATATCATCTGTAAAATTAAGATATAATGTTAATAAATTCAACCTTCCTTCTTATCTCTACTTTTATGGATTTTACCTTCTTTACTGTTGGCCATTTTTATGAGTGTCTATAGTAATATGGCATCAACATGCTCCAAAGCATGAAGTGCTTTTCCTTAGTCATTTCATCGTCACTTTTTATTAATGATTTAAGATTTCATTAGGTAAGTTTATGGGCAAGAATCCCGAAGACAAAATAAAAAAAATGAAACAGATAGCCTTAAATAAAATATTACAAAGATAAATTTAAAGTTAGTTTTTAATAATACTTTATTTTCTTGTTATATTGAATTACAATTTAAAATGAAATAATTATTTCATACCTTCTTTTACCTCAAGAAATGTTCCAAATGTTTAGAGGACTATAATTAAGAAAATTGTGTGCGCATTGAATTAACGTGTATATGGTAAAACATTCTGGAAATGGAACTAAACTGACGAACTCTTCTATTCTGTTGTTAAGTTAATAATATAAACAAATAAAAACTATTCCACATGGACTTCTTTAAAAATTAAATAACATCTTTCGATTTTTCTTATTAATTCTACCATTTAAAAAGAAACTCAACATATGTATCTTTCGATTCAAATAATATATTTAAAGAGATAATAAATTTTGCAACCATAAATTATAAATAAATATAACATGATAAGAAATATTAAACATTTTAAAAATACATTTTATTTTCATATGTGTATGAATATGACAAACGCCTCCTAGAAAAAAAACCAAAATCGTTTGTGTATGTCGATTAACACAAAGCAATAAAAAAATTCGATGCCTACATAATTAAAATATGCGACCGAATTTTAAACTTGCCTGTAACTAGATTTAAAATCATTTTTTATCCACTGCAATTCTTTAAATTTATTACTACGTTGAAAATTAATGGAAAGTGTTCCTGCCTGCGTAAGACTTGCTTCGAAAGGACAATAGATAATATAGTTTTTTTGAGTTGTAAAAGTGGTGCTATTAGAAAATATTATATATACTAACAGAATATTTTGGTGAGTACGGTATATTTTGAAAAACAAATTCGTTTCCAATTAAGTAAAATGAGGTTTTAAAATTTAGTAAATAAAAGTGAGAAGTTTTCGTTTTTGTAGAATTTGTTTTGTTTTTATTTCTATTTTATTATGATAGAAAAATTATTTTAGTTGGCAACAAAAGCGGAGTATTTATGTTTGAATATATTTTATGTGAATAAAATATAAACCTCAGAATAGTACAACATAACATAGTTGTTAGACATTGTTAGAATCTGTCCATCAAGCTGTTTGGAAGTAATTAAAAAAAAATAGAAATTATCGTGAGATAGATTAACTTACTTCTGAACAGTCGATCTGGGTGGTTTATCTTGAGCTTGCGAATGCGTACATCAAATTAAAATAAAGGAGAATTTCGCAAGAATAACAAATTATAATGGACAGTGATGAATATACAAACAAATAAAAAAAGGAGAGGGAACAAAAGAAGAAATAGAAGACTGCTTCGAAATAATTAAAGAGAAAATGTAGATGACTCCAAGAAAGAATCAAATAGATAAACTAGATCTATTTATAAAAATGACGCAGGAAATAAACTAAAAGTTATAAAAAAGGATGTTTAACAAATAAAAAGAAACCTGAATGAAATAACACTTACGACAGAAAGCACGCAAATTAAAACTGAAAATAATAATATTAAGAAAGAAATACAATAGAATGATTATAAAAAGATGAAAGGAGAAATAATGTCATAATGAATGGATAGGTACAATGGATACAATCCTAGAAAGCTGTAAGATGAAATAAATAATTTCATGAAGAAACACTTGGAAATTGATGTTGGAGTTAAGGCAGTTGCTAAGATGGGACATAGAACATTTTTAATAAAAAATACGGGACTAAAAAAAAAAGCTGTCGTTAAATATAAAGTTAAATTAAGAATCTTGAGAACAAAGAAAGTCTAACAATTATTTTGATTAATGGAATTGGGACGCTAGATAAATATTTCTTTTTTTGTCATATCAATTCACGAATGTTTGTTTGAGCTCTTTATAAATCGGTTTGTTGCTTAATCTTATAAGAATACGCTTTTCGATTGTTTCACACTCGATTTCGTCATCTCACAAAAATTGTTTTAACTATTTCTCTTTCTTTCTGGCATCCCAAAGCTTTCTATGTTGCTGATTGTACACCGAGTTTTATGTATTCCTAGTCTTCTTCTATGCCGTGGACTTGTTATAGTTAGTCAGTTTTGATATAATTTTTTCATACTCTTTTTCTTGACCATTTATGTTTTATTTCTGATTTCTTCCCTATAATTTCCATTTACTTGCTTACAATTTTTCCTATAGGATATATTACTTTCGTCATAAGAAAGTAATAGTCAGACAAAACCAAAAATCACTACCTCTATTCACTGTTATGTACATCCGCAAATTATAGTAGTTTTTTTTGCGTAGTTATTACATAACCGATAATACTTTTTAAGTTTCTTGTTGTCTGAACCCATATGTACTTATGAATTTTTCAATATTAAAAAAGTATTTAAAATTTCCAGCTGACATAATTTATCTTTATTTATGGGGTATATTTCTAATATGTAAACTTTATAGCAATGATTCTTTCATTTATCGGTTTCTATGTAGTTAATCACATGAGAACGTAAAAGAATATATGAACTTACAAAGACAAATGGACAGAAGAAAGAATGCCTGACGAATATGAAGCCAGACAAATTATGCCCGTGTATAAAAAAGATCAGCAAATACGCAATAATTATAGGGAATCATATTGTTAAGCGTTGGATACTTTGTTAACATTAATTCAAAGACGTTTGTTTAATGAATGGAGGTTCAAATAGAACAGTATTAATGTGGATTCATCGTCGAGGGATCAATAATAGATGCCAAACACTCAAACAGGTTATTCAAATTCCAGATAAATATCAACTTGCTTTTCATAGACTTTCACGCTTTCAACGCAATTAAAAGACGGAAATTTATATCGGCACTGGAAGAACTAGATATGTAGAAAATTAAGGAAACTAAATCAGAATGACAATGAGACATACAATATTATTGTGTTAACACAAAAAGGAGAAAGCGAAAGCTTCATAATTAATAAGGCGAGGTGATTATTTGCTAGTAACTTGTTTAATCTAGTCTTAGCTTATGCCAACGATATTATTATAGTAACAATACAAAGAAGCAATGATAAACATGCTGGACGAAATAGTATGAAAAGAGAAAATACGGGTTTAATAGTAAACAGAAATTATTAAAATTGGAAAAACTTGGAATGCAGATTAAGAATTAAGGTAAGAGGATATAAGTTCTAACAGGTTAAAAGATATAAGTATGTATGCTATCAAAAAAAGGCGATAGAAAGGAAGAAATAAGAGACAAAATAATAGAAATAGAGAGGGCTTTGTAGCATTTTAATATGAAAGCACAATCAATTTTTACCTAGTCCCCCCCCCCCCCATCTCTCTCTAACCAAAACTATAACTAAATCTCTGATAATGCCCTAAATTATCAGCTATTTACTACAAGCTTGAAAACTGCCCACCTAAACTAAAATAAACCCTATAAAAAAATTTAATATAAATTTGTTTATTTGAAATACAGCGGTGTAAACTACCAAGCTTCGTTGCGTATAAAAGTACTTATACCGTGCTTTCATGTTAAAATGCTACAAACACCGTATCATATTATATTCGGGTCTAGATACCGAATGCCGATCAGAATGTAAAGTGGTGGGGCGCGAGTCAGTCGAATTACAACAACGACTGACTACAGATTACAGATTAAGTAGTTGTTCGTGGTACTTGGCGGAAGGTCTGTCACTGACTGTCTAAATTGTTTACGTCCAAAAATTAATAAATTATAATTACTTTTAACTGTACAATTAGGTATTTTTACAATAAGTTTCGCATTGAACTAAAAGACGTTTTCTAATAAAACGTTTAAAAATAAAAAAACTCTTAGAGAAGCTAAAAAATAAAATAACTTCTCGGAACTTAAAAATACTCTTTAAACAGAAAATAAATATAACTTGCCAAAACTTATAAAATACTTTTTAAATACAGAAAATAAATTCAATTAATTAAGTTCTCAAATGTCCCTCCTGCTTACACGTTCTATTACAGTTTCACAAAATTCCATTCTGCGGTGTTGATCAGCATGAAAAATTTCCTGATTTCCTGAGTTTAGTATTTATAGGATGTGTATTTATTTTTCTTTAATTACCTTATGAACTTTACACACGCTAATACCTATCTCTTCTGATATTTTAGAGATAGTAATATTGGAATTTTCTTCGACCATTGCGCACACCATGACTTCCTGCATTTCTTTATCGTTATTTATTCTCCGTATTTTATGACATTTACATCCCAAAATGCAACCTTCTGATTTAAACTTTTTAACTACTAATGATATTGTTGTTAATGCAGGAAAGGGACGATCTACATACTTTTTAGTCAGTTATAGCGTGATTCAAATGACTCGCGCCCCACCACTTTACATTCCGATCGGTATTCGGCAGCTAGACCCGAATATAATGTGGTACAGTTTTCGTAGCGAAATAAAATGAATGCACGGTATGTATTACTATTATAAAATCAAAAAGGTATCCATTATTTTGGAGTCTTATACATTTTAAAAATGTTTTTATATGTATAAATTAGATATATTTTACTTAAAATTGAAAAAATTAGTGAAACATAGGAATAGGTTCAAAATCGTGTACATAAGAAAATTCTGCCGATATCTGGATCTTAAGTCACCCATAATACAGTGGATAACTTTTTCTTTTCGCATTTAATTTAAAATAATACATGTATGTACAAAAACTACATGATCCATAAATGCTCATCATTTCAATCGTTTTTTATAGTCAATTGCGAGTACGAAATATATTCACAAAAAAAATTTCTGTAATTTCACAGAAATTTTGATATTTGAAAACAAATTATTTCATTAATTGTAAAAGTGAGCTTAAAAATAATTGTTCGTAAAAGTATAGGAAAGTAAACATTAGGTAAATAATATTCAGAGGTATGGTGAATATTGAGTATGTAGCAGAGGTAGAGAAATTTTAACTAATAAAAAATATTTTAAATTATAGTATGTCAAAAATCTATGTAGTAAAATTTTTTTGTTTGTTAAATAGTATTAATATAAAAATAGTTTTGGCTCATTGGTTTAACAAAAATCCACTTATGATTTGATTCATTTTTCACATTATGTATATTAAGTAAACATATATTTACATTTTTATTCTTGGTTTATATTTAAACAATAATAGAAGAAATTAGAAATTAATGCCAATATAAAATATGATTAACACTATACAACTACCTAAATTATTGATATACATTTGCAAAAAATGTTTAATTTTAGATATATATCATCAATAATATATTTACATTCGTAAATTATAATAACAAATTAAAGCTAAAACTTTATAAAAAAAATATATAACTGAAAAATCATGACATGGTAACTGTTAAGGTAAAACAATGCTTGTAAAATATGTACTAAGCACAAACACCAATCGTTCTTGAAAATAATTTTCTTGTAGCACTAATAGATATAAATAATTTTAAAGTAAAATGATACAAATTCAGAAGAATTTCATATGTTAGAGGTAGATGGCAATTATTGTTAAAATAAGAATTAAACTTAAGCTGGTGTATTGTGCAATTCTAGACACTGGACATCATCAAACCACTCTACTCGAACTTTTTGTCGGTAATGATATTCTTTAAGATAAGTTTTAAGAGATTTTGGCAATTGTAGTTGGTTTACATCATCATAAGTTAATCTGTTGACTATATTTGCTCTACACAGATGTTGCAATGAAAATACAAAATTTCGATGTAATGGCCATGTCAACATGGGCTCAAAGAACATGCAGCTACTGGGATCTTTATAGTGTTCTATAAGACCACAAACGGTATTGGATGTATATACACCTGGATCATGCGAATCAAAGCTGAATTTATGATTCCACTGCTCAATTCTGGCGTGTAGAGATCGACCGTATTTCCTGAATGAGACACTAAATACAAATTCTTCTTGTGCAGAATCCCTTAAAAGGAAAGTTCCTTCTCGTTTGCCATCTAATAAACGTTCAGCTTCATATCTATCCATTTTACCTAAAAACATTAATTATTGGTATATTATCTGCACTGTATTGTAAACAAAATAAAAATATACATCGACATCTATCCACGTATTGACAAGAAAAAATAGCTCTTTAGATTTTTTCACTAAAAATTTAGTAAATATATTCTCGATCTCATTTATGGTTTTTTTAATACAATGTTTGCTAAAGCGTGAATATTTTCGACTTAATTAATTTATTTTTATAAGTGATAAACAAACTATCGTGGGATAAAGTGTTTAAGTTGCATATTGTTCTGTAGTGGATACATTGAAGTACAAAATGTTACCCACCCTCGTCGTCCACGTATTAGCCTAATACCAGAGAACAAGCTCATTAACCTCATTCTTGAAGATCAGCACTGACATTAGTATTGTTAGCCTGGAAATAATTGTACATATGAACTGGAAATTCATATCAAAGAGCAAGGTGCTATAAAATTGACTGGTATTAGATAGATGGTTGTTTTTGAACCATATTCTAATGTGTGACAAGTATATCATTTGAAAAAGATATAAGTAATACGACAGACGAACCAGGAGGAGTTTACGTTTCCACGGACATAAAATACACCTAATAAATATTAAATTCAAAGAGTGAAATGATATTGTTCAATCAATGCCAAAGATATTGTTACAGCGGTAACAATCTCCTTTCTACTCCGGAAGAAATTTACTTATAAATTTCTATACGAGAAAACTCAAAGTTTAACTATCAAAATCTTACTCAAAGTGTAACTATAACTAAATAAAATTCTATGCTAATAATTCGAACAGAACGAAAGAGAGCCAAATGCTCAATAAAAGTCAGTCGCCAATGTAGTAGACCAGTAATATATACTGAAAGAACATCTTGCTACAAATCCAAACAACACATACGAGCAAAAAATCATTCTCGTTGAGACAGCTGTGAAGTAAGCACGTACTTTGGTACATGTTAACTGAACGGATATATCAAAGAGATTTTTGGCTAGTTTTTGACTCGCTTGTGCTAGTGTATCATAGTGTTTCCAATAGGAGAAACAACATCAGTAACGATAGAGAGAGAGAATTTAACACGCGGAAATTCCCAGGCCCCTCGCTTCCGATTATTGTCGGCTCGGCAGGCGACGGCGGCCGGCGCCACTTTGAAGATGAACCGCCCGTGATCAAACTACCGGAGGAAATCAATATGGACAACGAAGATACGAAGAAACCCACGTCTTCGGGTAAGACAACGAAAACCAACACTAACACTACAAAAACGCACAATACAAAGACAAACAAAACACCACCACAATAAAAACCGGTAAAGCCGGTAGACATTATCATCGACACTCCCATTAACGCGCTCGCGGACACTAACACGGCGAAAAAGCGCCAACAACTTACCGATATCTTGCTGTGCGTAAAAACGTTGCTAATGCAACTGGACGAGCAAGAAGATATGGAACAGAACGAACACATAACAACAAAAAACACGGAAGACACAAAAGACACAAACACCACACTAAACAAAGACGAAGGGGCGGCGATGCAAGTCGTCATCCCTTCGTCCGACGAGGATGAGGATCCTGACAAAACACCATTCACGCTTGTTCAAAACAAGCGGAAACATCACGACTCGGACGACGAAACAAACAAAACAATAATCAAATACAAAAAAGACAACCACACAAAGAAGGAAACAGCATCCACATCATACACGAATAAAAATACAGAAAAACCCACACAATTAGAAAAAATAACTAAAATACAAACAAAAACCACAACAATCACAGCAAACGACAACAAAGACAAAAAACAAAACAAAATACCCCCAATCATAGTACGGGACAAGAATGTTTGGGGCACACTTAACAAAGACATGGACAATAAAAAGATACGATTTACGAAAGCGCGACTCGTCGAAAAAGGAATAAAAATCCAGCCGGCGACGATCGAAGATTTCCGAGCAGCAACAAGGCTGCTAGACAACAAAAAGACGTCGTACCACACGTACCGGCTAGAGGAGGAGCGGACATTAAAGGTAGTGATCCGCGGCATCCCTGAGGACTTCACTCCTGAAGAAATTCAGGAGGATCTCAGGAACAAAGACATAGAAACCATAGCGGTGTCAAGGATGAGGCACCCAGTAAGAAAAACGCCGTACCCCATGGTCCTGGTGGAGGCGTCGCGCGACAAAGCAGCCGAATTATACGGCATCACAGACATTAGTAAACTAGTAGTGCGAGTAGAGGCACTAATAAGGAAAGCCAGCAACGGGCAATGTCACAGGTGCCAACTATACGAGCACTCCCAAGCCACTTGTAGAGCAATCTACAAGTGCGTGAAATGTGGCGGAGACCACAGAACCGACGAATGCGAAAAGACGAAGGAAACGCCAGCCACATGTGCGAATTGCGGTGGAGAACACACCGCAAACTAACGGGTGTTTTTTTTAGAGGTATAGAACTTTGAAATTGAATAAAACAAATATGATTTTTTTAAATTAACATGAAATTTACTTCGAAAGATAATCTTCTGGCATTATAATTTAAATATGACTTCTGGCATATGACCTCCACGGCTGGCTCGGACGTAGTCTAATCTGGAGGGCCAATTTTCGATGACTTTTTCCAACATTTGTGGCCGTATATCGGCAATAACGCGGCGAATGTTGTCCTCCAAGTGGTCAATCGTTTCGGGCTTATCGGCGTAGACTAGCGACTTCACATATCCCCACAGAAAATAGTCAAGCGGCGTTAAATCACACGATCTTGGAGGCCAATTCACGGGTCCGAAACGTGAAACTATGCGGTTACCAAATGTTTGCTTCAATAAATCAATTGTAGCACGAGCTGTGTGACATGTTGCGCCGTCTTGTTGAAACCACAACTCCTGCACATCATGATTGTTCAATTGAAGAACGAAAAAGTCAGTAATCATGGCTCTATAGCGGTCACCATTGACTGTAACGTTCTGGCCAGCTTCGTTTTTAAAGAAGTTTGGACCAATTATTCCACCAGCCCATAAAGCACACCAAACAGTCAGTTTTTCTGGATATAACGGTGTCTCAACATACACTTGAGGATTATCATCACTCCAAATACGGCAGTTTTGTTTATTGACGTATCCATTCAACCAAAAGTGAGCTTCATCGCTAAACAAAATTCGATTATGAAAATCGGGATCAACGGCAATCTTGTTTTGGGCCCACTCACCGAATCTACGCCTTGCTAGGTGATCGTGTGGCTTCAATTCTTGCACGAGTTGGATTTTGTAAGCACGCAAACCTAGATCTTTCCGCAAAATCTTCCATAAAGTGGATGGACACATATCCAATTCCTGTGCACGATGGCGGATAGACTGATTCGGGTCTTCCTCTACGCTACGCTCTACAGCAGCAATGACTTCTTCTGTACGCACTGTACGACGTCTCTCTGGATGCGTGTTATCATTTAGAGTATACGTGGTGCGAAAACGTTCCATAGTTAATCAAATTAATTGCTCTGATGGACGATTATGTTGACCGTAATATTGACGTAGTGCCCGATACGTATTTCGAACAGTACCATGATTTTCAAAATAAATTTGCACAATTTGCAAGCGTTGTTCAGGCGTCAGTCTATTCATGTTGAAATGACAAACCAAGCTAAATATAAATCACTTAACAACAGACAAAATGGCCGCCAGTTAAAAAAGTGTTGCCAACTTAAAGTTCCATACCTCTAAAAAAAACACCCGTTACAGGGGGTGCGTCAAAGCGCCACAGCCAAAAAATACACAAAAAACACCTTTACTACAAAAGCCGGCGTTACTTCCAACACCAACAACACAAACAACACAACAAACACGAACAAACACAAATAAAAACATATATGCAAATGTAACACAGACCAAAATGAACACAACACGCACACAAGAACAACTAAACACACAAAATAATACTAGCAAGACGGCGATAGCCGCAGCTGCACTAGGGGAAATGTTGCTGGCCTTCAGCAAAACAAACCCCTCCGCGAACGACACGATAACATTCATGCAACATACACAAACACTACTACGACTATTCTAATGGATAGTATAATCAAACCAGCGGCACTAACGATTATCGCGTGGAATGCGAACGGTATAAGAACCAGAAAAAGAGAACTACAAATATACGCCGAAGGAAAACAAGCGGACATAATCTTGTTATCGGAGACTCACCTCCAACCGGCACAAAGACTGAACCTGAAGAACTATAACACGTACAGAAGAGACAGACAAACATCAGGAGGTGGAACAGCGATTTATGTAAAGAGATGCATAAAACATACACAACTACCGATACCCAACACAACGGAATTAGAAACCAACGGTGTAATAATACACACAAAGAAGGGGGATATCCATCTGTACGCGGCGTACCTACCTCCGAAGGCGAAATTCGTAGAGAAAGAATTCAACGAACTGCTTGGAAACAACAAGCAAACCATAATAGCAGGCGACTTAAACGCAAAAAGCGTAATGTGGGGATGCCTACAAGAGAACGCGCACGGAAGAAAGCTGCTAAATTACCACGTCAAGCAAGGGGTTAACATCATCACACCCGACAAGCCCACATATTTTACACCGAAACATAGACCGGACAAACTAGATCTCGCGATAACAAACAACTTACACAATAACCCGTGGATAGAGACAGAAGATGCTCTAAGCTCTGACCATAACCCGATAGTATTACACTGGGAAACGGGAAAAAAAGAATACACCTACAACACAACATACACGAACTGGCAACTCTTCAAAACACACTTAGCACAGAACACTCCGGCAATAACGCAAATAAACAACAAACACGAACTAGAGGACGCAGTCACACAAATACAGAACACAATAAAAACAGCCGCGGAAGCAAGTACGTTCCAACTAATACACAAATACCAAACAGACAAACTACCGCACAACATAAAACAATTAATAAAAGACAAAAAAAAAAGCGCGCAGAAAATAGCACACTCGACCCGCGAGATAAGACCACACTAAACTCCCTACAACAAGTAAAAGACGCCATCTGCGAGTTCAAAAACTCACAATGGCAAAACAAACTAAACAAAATCGACGCGGACAAACAACGCAATAACAATAACCTATGGCGATTGTGTAAATCGCTGAAAAAACACAAAATTAACATACCACCACTAGAAACAGAAAACGGATACGCGATAACGGACGTACGAAAAACAGAAACATTCGCGACACAAATCGAAACACAATGTACACCTAACTGGGAAAACACCGATATAAAACATATAGCCAACATACACAGACAAACAAACAGAGTAATAGCAAAACCAATAACAGAACACACAGATTACTTCACACCGGACGAACTAAAACACGTAATCAAACACACGAAAAAGAACAAAGCACGCGGTTACGACACCATAAATAACGAAATGATAAAAATAGTCCCACACAAAACACAGATGTACATCCTAGCAATAGCCAATGCAATACTGAAACTCCAAACATATCCACAACAATGAAAACACGCAAAAATAATCGTGTTTCCAAAACCACACAAAAGCCACGAAGAGCCTTCCAACTATCGCCCCATCAGTCTCCTACCCACAATAAGTAAAATAATAGACCGGTTGCTACTGACAAAAAATAACAGACCACTCAGACGCAGCGAACATAATTCCCGACGAACAACACGGGTTCAGACAACAACACTCAACCACGACACAATTGGCTAGAGTGACAGAATACATTAACGACGGGTAAAATAAAAACAAAAAAACCGCGGCCGCCTTCCTCAACATCTCCAAAGCATTCGACCGGGTGTGGCACCAAGGATTAATTCACAAACTACACACACACACAACTACCCGGAACACCTAATACGTATCATACACACTTACCTATACAGACGCACATTTCAAACACACATCCAAGGTACAAATTCGTCAGTACATGTACTAACGGCAGGAGTACCGCAAGGATCAATACTATCACCACATCTTTACGCAATATACACAGCGGTCATACCCAAACCGCAACACGGCATAATAGCCACATACGCAGACGACACAGCCATATTAACACAATCATTTAATGAACAGATAGCCTCAAATAAACTCCAGGAAAACATAAACAACCTTATCGATTGGTGTCACACTTGGCGCATCGCGTTAAACACCGAAAAAACACAAACGATAATCTTCAAAAAGAATAAAAAACCACCGCCGGAACGGATTAAAATCAACGACACCCACATCGAGTGGAAAACCGAAGTCAAATATCTAGGCGTCACACTAGATAAAACATTATCGTACAGACAACACATAGTTAACACGATTAAAAAAGCCACACAAGCACGCGGTGCCCTCATGATGCTAACCGGAAAACAATCAATACTGACACCCAACAACAGTACTAATATACAAACAGATAATGCGCCCAATACTCACCTACCTACGCATCGCCGATATGGCTACATATCAAAAAGACACATAAAACAAGATTAAACACATTCCAAAACAAGACACTACGGTTGGCACTTAGGGCGCCGTGGTACGTGCGAAACTCCCAAATACACAAAGAAGCTAGACTTGAACCACTCGTTACACACATTAAAAATCAAGCCAAAAGCTTCTACAAACAGATGAAAACGCACACAAACCCGACACTTACACCTGTAACAGAATACACAATACTACACTCCAAATATAAACAACCACGGATGGAAATCACAAGTGAAGACAGCGAGCAGTAATAGCAACAACATAATCAAAATCAGGACTAATCAACGCCAAGACTAGGAGTAAAAGGGCAGAGCCCTAACTCCAACAAACTAAAAGAAGTAGAAGAAGTAGAGCAACAAATCACCAAAAGTAGGTGTGTCCTTTTTATCACAGTGAAGTAGACACAAATTAAAAAGGTGACTAAAGTCTACTGTAACACAGTGACTAAAGAACCCAAACACAAAAAGAATTCACAAAAAATGCCTAATCCATGTCAGGAACAAAATAACTTACTAAGGTAAGAAGCACAAGACAAAATCAGTAAAATATCTAAATCTATCTACAGGTTATAATTTCAGTATCCAAGGTGACATGTTAAAAGTGGAACAGGTTAAGTCTGATTAGGCGCCTTTTACGACATGGAGATTATCCGGTAGAAGTATTCTTGCAGCCTCCACTATAGGTTATAATTTAAGTACTTACTCTGGTGGATGAGCTTTCAAATCTTTAATATGTCTTGTCGATGTTTCGCCGTCATTGCCAGTAAGTTCCTAAGTCCAGCGTGACACAATTTTAGTAATTGTAAAAGGTCGAATGTATTTCGGTGCCAGTTTCGCAGTGAAATGCTTCGAAGCATCTAACAATACACATTTTTGTTTCCAAACTTGCTGTTGCAGCTGCAATTTGTCGTCACGTCGTCGTAAATTGTAATGATGTGCACGAAATATCTGCGCTTTTCAAATCCAGTCCTGCACATTTTTATATAATCTATCGTAGACTAACTTTCGATTATCCACATTTAGAACAAGTGCAGATGAGCCTTAAGGTTTGAAGTACTCTTCATTACCCATCAATGAAATTTCTCTACCTAAATTAATAAAAGTCGGGTTAATTTGGTAAGTCCATATTCAGCTGAATGGATTGCAAAAGCTTCTTGAAAGAAATTGATCCTGTAGGCGGTTAATATTGTCTTAACGTACGATTAACTCTTTCAGTAAGATTCGTCTGTGGGTGGTAATTCGCAGTGAAGGAAACTTCGATCATAGTTTTTCGTCATATTACGAAACTGATTACTCCCAAACTGTATACCATTATATTATTATTTTTGGAGCACCAAATAAAAGTATACAGTCTGTCGCAGAGAAAACAGAACTTTTTGAAATATAAACAAAAGCTAACTATTTTGGTAAAATTCATTTATTTCATTCAAAGCAGTCACCTTCGGCTTTAGCACAACGTTTTGCACAGTCAATTAACAACTACTGCACTGAAACTCAGTTTCAGTGCAGTAGTTCAGCCCTGAAGATGTCCTATACAAATGGGTACGAAACGTCGGCAGATATAATAGTGACGCGGTTTCAGCCCGGAAACCCAGAAGCAGATAGCATGGACCACGACCGCGGAAGTCTACGTGCCAAATTAATGTTGACTTCAGTTAGCTTGTGTGGTACAAACCTTGCACAAATCTTTCTTAGTCCCAAATGCCGTGTCAAAATGCGATGAATTGAATCTTTGGAAATATCTAATTCCATTCCCACGTATCGTAACGAGGATTTCGGCTCATTTCTGATAAATTCACGCACAACTTCGATGTTACTTTCCGTAACCAGATTTTTTTGCACCAGGATGTTCGTCATTTATGTCCGTACGACAATCTTTAAATCGTTTATACCACTCATAGACACTCGTACGTGATAAACACGCATCACCATACACTACTTTCATCAAATTAAACGTTTCAGTAGACGATTTACCGAGCTTAAAACAGAAGTTGATATTAGCTCTTTTTTCAAAATTAATTTTTCGACCAATGCCAAAACAAACTGCTACTTTATGTGCAATTTCTCTACTTCTAATGATGCAAATGTCATAATATTTTTAACATTGGTGAAAGATCTACCTTACTGACGCTTAATTTTTTAAATAGATGGCGCTAAGAGGTTGAGTTTTTTCTGCGACAGACTGTGCATAACATGGTCTTCTATTAATTGAGTTGCCTTACTATCTGTAGCACTTCTCAATGGATACAAGAGTGCAGTTTTATTAAAAACATCGTAGACACCAAGAATATACGCAAAACCTTATTTAGAGCGAAGTAGAGATCCCAAAAGGTCAGCACAAACAATTTGCCAGGGTTTAGTTACAGTGGTAGCTTGACTAAGCAAATGAAGGTGGTTTAATATATAGTTTAGTACTAAGACAAGTTTCACAACAACTAACGTATTTAGCAATATCGCATGACATCTTAGGCCAGTAATACATCAGCACCTCGCGCGCAGTGCTCCTGGTAATACCATACTAAGGTTTCCGCTCGTACGATTGTCATGATAAGATAGAATTACTACATGTCGTCGTTCTTTAGATAGGATAATTTTCCATTTCCTATTAGGAATTCAGAATAACAAGGCAGAACATATTTCCACAACTTCCCCTTAAACGAATTTTCCACTCACCAAAAAAGATAATGCTTTGTGAATTCATTAACATGTTTCAACATTTTTAAATACCATTTGTCACGGATGGAATTACTAATATGTTACTCCACATCAATATCTCGATGATTAGCTTGATCACTACTAGAACATTTGATAAACTTATTAGGAGTGGTTGGTCCACTATTATCAATGACGTTGATAGGTGTCCCGTATACAGGGCATTCAGACATTAAGGATTCAATAAATGCAAAATCTGGCTCAACATATGGACGAAACTTTCGCTCTTCTAATTTAAGGCATTTGTCTTCAAATTCTGACAAACTCGAGACAATTAATAATTGTGTGGTATAAAACCGAACTAAATTTCGAGAAATATTACTTAAATCTCTTCAGAAATATTACCATTACGATGAAACAATAATAACACACACGAAAAATAATCTACGAAAGATTCAGTGGTATCTTCAGTGCAAGACAAAATATCTTGAAATAATCGTGATTTATAGTCAGGTAGGTATAATGTTTAATAAGTAATACGGAAAGAGATTTCCAATTAGAGAAGCGTTGGCGATTGGATCAAAACTAAAACGAAGCTTTACCCTAGAAAGATCAATGACAGATTGCAATAGTGCTTATTCTGAAATATTATATACGCGAGTAATAATTCCACGTTCAAAAAAATTATGAACTAAAATAGCTCTTGGTTCGCCATTAATAGTAAGATTCCGGTTTCTAATTGGACAACTATTATGAGAATTTCGGAAGGCTGGATTTATTTTAAGCACGATAGGTAATGTCATTTCCGTAGCAGTCATTTGGTTCTATTATTAATTTGTGTAAGTCTTGTGTAAGATGGTAATGTAATGTCTTTACCGTGGTAGAGTCGTTTGGTTCTATTGTCAATTCGTCTAAGTCGGGTGTAAGGTCAGTTGTGTTTGACGTATCCAACAATATTAAATAAGTTAATAAAGATAACTATAGCTGATGTTCATTAGATAACCGTAAATCATAATTCGATTAACTCGATCAATACAGTGATGAAGAGGTGTGTGCAATGATTCACTAATACTGACAATTCATTAACTTTGGTTTGTAAAAGGTTTAATTCTGTATCGGCATCAATATTAAATTTAAGATAAGTAAGCAATTTATTTTGCCCTTTCAAACGTAATAATGGGCACAAACATTTACGAAACTCATCTACTGTTTGAAAAACCGCTATAGAAAAACCACGTAATTTTAATTCATAAATTAATCTTTCCTAAGATAATTTATATCAATCTTTATTAGTGACATTCTGCTTTATCCTGATTGTACAAAATAGTAAACAAACGTATCTATAATGCAAATTCTGATGATGCAATACAAAAGCACGGAACGCGTCCCGCCGCTTCGTAAAAAAAGCGAAACGTAACAGAGGTGATAATAGCAGATGTAATAAACAAATATCATATAAAGTTATAGATTAATAAAAATAGTTATATTACAGTCAACATTAAAAATGAATTCAAATTACAAGCTTATCAATTAATGCATGTTTAAGTACCAATTTCTGTAAGGTGGTAACCACTTATCTACCTGAATTCTTAAGAATACTGATAACAAGAAAAAACAAGAATTTACTACTTAGGTTTAAGGTAATTAAGAAGTTAACACAGTATATAGTTGATTAATCATTGATCATCTCGGTGAAACAAATGCGGAAACGTACCTGATACCGAACTTTTTTACCGTGTTCTTCACGAGCTAATAATGATCACTGAAGTTGCAGCTTAGATAAATAAAAGTTTCACAATGTTATTATTTAAATATATTAATAACATAATTCTTTTCTTCTTCTTGTTGTCGATCGTTTTATTCTAACTACAAATTTAATTCTTTTGTATTGAGTTTGTGGCCATTAGAAATAATAAAACACTTACGAGGGAGCGTTTTTATATTCGTGGAATGAGCGGGTTGTAGAGGGGTGAGTAGGCGCATTGGGGGCGTGGCCTGTGCAGCGACTCATGATTAGTATAAATACGAAGTTTCATTGTTATTAGACAGTTAGTCTTTGAGCTATCGTCAACCAAGTAACATAATCAGGAGTGAAAAGTGAAATATGGAAAAAATCGAATATCGTGCCGTTATAAAGTTCCTTACCAGGCAAGGAAAATCAGTCGCGACCATAATGAATGAGATGTCATTGGTTTACGGCGACTCTTGTCCAGGAAAAACCATGGTGTACAAGTGGCATAGTTTATTTAAACAAGGAAGGGAATCCCTTGAACACGACCCGAGGCCGGGCAGGAGCACTGAGGTGACCACGCCAGCACTTATCCAAAAAGTTGAACAAATTGTACTCGAAGATGCTCGACTAAAGAAGAAACAACTCGCAGAAATGGTTGGAGTATCCGATACAACAATTTTTAAAATCCTACACGATCATCTCGGCATGTCTAAGGTCAGCGCAAGATGGGTGTCGAGAATGCTCACGCCGCCGCAAAAACAACAGCGCGTAGAGTGTTCGCGTGCATTTTTGGACCTCTGTAATGAAGACAAGGATGGTGTATTGAGTGGCATTGTTACTGGAGACGAAACTTGGGTTCATCATTATGAACCTGAGTCCAAAAAAGACTCCATGCAGTGGCATAAAAAGGGCGCAGCACCTCCCAAGAAATTTAAAGTGTCACAATCAGCTGGGAAACTCATGGCAACGGTATTTTGGGACTCGGAAGGAATATTGATGATTGATTATAAAGATAAAGGTGTTTCTATAACCGGAGAATATTACGCTTCAATATTAGAGGGACTAAAAAAAGCCATTAAAGAGAAAAGACGGGGAAAATTGACAAAAGGTGTTCTGCTTTTGCACGACAACACGCCCGTCCACAAGAGCCGCGTTGCGTTAGCTGCCCTGCATAAGGTGGGCTTCGAAATTGTGAATCACCCACCCTACAGCCCAGACCTAGCCCCGAGTGATTATTACCTGTTTCCGAAAATGAAAAAAGAGCTGCGGGGTAAAAAATTTACTGCCGATGATGAAGTCAAGAGAAATCATTTTTTTATGAGGGTATAAATAAATTAATTGAAAGATGTGAAAAATGTATCCGTCTTGCAGGTGAATATATTGAAAAAGAAAAATAATTTGGTTTTTTTATTTCCACCCCTTGTCCCCCATTCCACGAATATAAAAACGCTCCCTCGTAGTTCATATTAACAACGTTTCGTTATTACTATAAAGGTTATTTATTTGTTTTTCTTTCTCTTCTTTAATCTATAATATATAGATTTTATAAATATTTTTATTTGTGGATCTTTTAAGGTTATTTAAAATATATTAATATTTATATGTACGTACATTTTTTTCCTATTAAAAATTATAAATTTACAGAAACATTACAAGATTAAATTGTTATATAGGTCATTGAGATTGATAATAAATCTTCTGTTTTCTTGCTTTTTTTTACAAACAAAACAATATCTACATAAAAGAATTTATTAACGCAAATACAGTTTGAATAGTAACAAAATAAAGATAACAGCTTTATTTAAGTATGCTTTGGAAAGAAACATGAATTCAACTTTAATAATACAGAAATCCTTAAAATAAAAAGCAAGTATGATAAATACATATATAACTATATATATATATATATATATATATATATATATATATATATATATATATATCAGTTCCTTAATTATGTATTTATTATACTTGCTTTTTATTTTAAGGATTTCTGTATTATTAAAGTTGAATTCATGTTTCTTTCCAAAGCATACTTAAATAAAGCTGTTATCTTTATTTTGTTACTATTCAAACTGTATTTGCGTTAATAAATTCTTTTATGTAGATATTGTTTTGTTTGACCTACGTATATAGCGTTTGTGAAATACAAACAAATCCTTTTTTACCAAAATAGACATCAAATATCTAAAGAAAAACAAACACACATACGGGTTAAATAGCAACAAAATAAACGCACAGCTTTACCTAAAATGCTTTAAGAAACATAAATTCGACTTCTACAATACTGAAATCCTAAAAAGCAATTACAACAAATGCTTAATTGAGTAAATGATATATAAAGAATGTAAATCGCAGTAAACAATGGAAGAGAATTTTCAATCTCAGTGACCTATTGTTATATAGTATAGGCAATGTATCTCTTAAGGAATAAATTTTTACATTTCATTCTTAGGAAATAAATTGTCTGCATCTTCCTGTATATACATACACATATCATCGTGAATTTACAAAAATGTACTTAAATATATAACGAAGAAAAAGAAAACAAATAAATAAATAACTTGACAAGAGAAGAAAATCCTCAGAAACGTCGTTATATGAACTAAATGTTTTATTATGCCTAAAGTTCGAAAACCTAAACAGAATAAATTTTATAATGAATAAAAGACATATGTGCATATGTATAATTAACTGACATGTTCTTTGTAACTTTTTGTGATTGTTTAAATTATTTATTTATTTATAAGTATTACTAACTCAAAAAACGGAAAATACAAGAGAATACTGTCTTAGGGTAGTTCAAATTACCTTAAAACAAAAAGAATCTTTTATATGTTTTTAATACGTAAACAAGAAAATTGTCTTTATTGTTATACAAGATATTATTATATAAGACAATGAATATCTTATAAAACCAAATTAATATTCTCACGCAAGTATCTTATTTTTTGTACCATATAAAGTAGATATTAATGTTAAGAAAAACTTATAAACAAACATCGACTCTGAAATGTAATAACTTCAATGTGATTGAATGTCTTTTAAATAATTTTAGGTATATCAAACAAATTAAATACGTAAATTATCATACCAGGGATGTATATCAGTCAGCTGATACAGATTAGATCACAAATAATAAGGTAAATAATTGATAATTTTAAATAGTTGATTGTTGAGGTCGTTACTTTGTGAAATTCCATTATACTAAGGAATAAGTAAAACACTAAGAAATAAATAAAACACTTTGCCTAAATTTCACACTATATTATATATAAGGTCTAGTAAAAAGAAATCCATTATTTTTCCGATAGATGGCTTTAGTAATCTGTATCTCGCGTTGTATAAGTGCGATCGCGTTCCGCTAGATGGCGTTCGAAAGATAAGATTTCGTACTAAACGATCTTCTCAGACAGTTTTGTGATTACTTGACTTAATATTGTTTGAGCGCGCGTCAAAGATGGACACCAGCAAAGTTAAAATACGCCATATTTTACAGTTTTTCTTCGATAAAGGCGAAAACGCAAGCCAGGCGGCTAAAAATGTGAATAGTGTTTATGGTCCTGATACTGTAACAGTCAATCGTGCGCAATTTTGGTTTCGTCGATTCCGTTCCGGTAATCTTGATGTCAAAGATGCACCACGCCCTGGAAGGCCAATTGTCGAAAATATCGATAAAATAATTGAAATTGTCGAGTCCGACCGTCATGTAAGCACTGTTTCGATTGCCCAGGAGCTAAACATTGCACAAAAACCGTTTGGAACCATTTAAATAAGGTTGGATACAAAAAGAAGCTTGGTGTATGGGTGCCACACGAGTTAACGCAAAAGAACCTCATGGACCGAATTTACATCTGCGAATCGCTGCTGAATCGCAACAAAATCGATCCGTTTCTGAAGCGGATGGTTACTGGTAATGAAAAGTGGATCACTTACGACAACGTTAAGCGAAAACGGTCGTGGTCGAATCGTAGTAAGCCGGCGCAAACGGTGGCCAAGCCAGGCTTGACGGTCAGGAAGGTTTTGCTGTGTGTTTGGTGGGATTGGCAAGGAATTATCTACTATGAGCTGCTTCCCTACGGCCAAACTCTTAATTCGGACCTGTACTGTCAACAATTGGACCGTCTGAAGGAAGCAATCGCCCAGAAGCGGCCAGCTTTGGCCAATAGGAGAGGAATTGTATTCCATCAGGACAACGCCAGGCCACACACATCGATAGTGACTCGCCAGAAGCTCCGGGAGTTTGGTTGGGAGGTTCTTATGCATCCACCTTATAGTCCGGACCTAGCACCAAGTGATTACTACCTGTTCCTGTCTATGGCGAATGATTTTGCTGGTGAAAAATTCGCCTCAAGAGAAGCTTGTGAAAATCGACTGTCCCAGTTTTTTGCCAATAGGGACGAGGGTTTCTATGAGAGAGGCATTATGAAATTACCTTCAAAATGGCAATAAGTTATCGAACAAAACGGTGCGTATTTGACCTAAGTCGGATCATTCTAACTATGCTAAATAAAACCTTTAATTTAATGCAAAAATAATGGATTTCTTTTTACTAGACCTTATATTTACTGCGACTAGTTTCATATATTAGGACACTATCGAATGAACAGACGAAACTAGTCACAGTAAATACATAACATAGTGTCAAATTTAGACAAAGTGTTTTATTTATTCCTTAGTGAAAAGGAAGAAAATGGGATGTTACTAAGTATGCAAGCAGTTTATGGCGATGCGCCACTAATATACGTTCAAAACAATAGTGCTGTATATTCATCACGCTTTGTTAAGAGTGGTTTGCAATTTGGGGACCAGCTAGGTCCCCAAATTTTACCTCATTAGAAAATTATGGAGCGATATCGTGATACAGTGGGAAGACTTTCATATTGATGGTCCAATCCCAAACACAGATGAAGTTTGTACTTATGGGAATAAGATTTGGGAGAATTATAGGCAAAAACATGTCGAAATCTTTTAGGTTAGAAGGCTACAAGAAATAAATAACGGCGATTGGATCATATTTTAATTAAATGTTTTATTTAGATTTATATTCAAAATTTCTTGTAGCCTTTATTTTATTTTCATTAAATCTTATACATTTATTTTATTTTTGTTCGCAATGTCATTATAACTAAGAGAATCAAAAAACCGATGTGCCAAAAATTCTGCCCATAGTAAAAAAAATTATAGAATTGAAATTCTAAAAATTGACGTTTGAACTGGAACAATATTTTTTTCTTGCAATTTCGTCTAAAGCTTTGGTGCAGAACAATTAACTCTATTTCAGTTCATATTATCAAATAAGCACTGTTTGCTTCTAAAATTACAAAATATTACTGACAAAATAGCACCCACTTGAACTGAACACAAATAACGGTCAGCTGTGATTATAAAAAAATAGTACTAGGGACTTTATTGTCTTTTAAAAGAGAATTTGAAACCGAATCTCTACGGGATTTCTATTTAAACGTATAATTGAAATTTTAAAAATATTGCAATTTTTAGTAATTCTAAATTAATTATTGATTTGTTTTAAAAACTTTTTTAATATAATTATGTATTAAAATATTTTAAAATTAACGAAATTGTGTATGTGACCCCTTCTTATACCTAGTTCTGTATATGAATTATATTTATATTTTATATGCAACTTGTAAATAAAATATCTGAAACTTTACATCCATTGTTTAATATATTTAAAATAGCAAATAATAAAGAAAACAATGGTGCCAAGTTTTTACTCTTTAATCTATATACATTTTTATAATATAAAGAAAATATCAACGTTAAAAATGTTCATGGTTTACAATTTTTCCCTCATTAATTAATAATTCTACCATTTTAAAACAAAAAACCTTTATGAATCTGCTTTTGAACATATTAGAAAAGGATAAAATCACGATCAATCATGAATCATCAGAATGAAAATAATAACAAGAAATTTCAAATACTTCAAAAATACAGAATATATTATATATTATTATATAGGTATATATATCAAAACCTGCCCAAACCACCACTTCTGTCACACCATCACCTTGGAAACAACAGTATTTTATCATGCCCCATTTAATACTAAAGTATTAAATTTAACTCATTTTTAACAATCACTTCTCGAAACGACCTTATTTTCAGGAACCTTCGTGAGCCGTCTTATGTTAGTTTCACTGTATTTTACATTTTAAAATACACGCTTCGAATATATCTATAGTATAATAAATGTTTCTTATAAAAAAAAACAATTATTTTATTGTCACTCCATGTATCCACCAATACAATACAATTTCGACATATGTAGTTTATTACCTCTAGCTAAAAAATCGAATGCTACACCCAAATAAAATAACAGGAATGAATACGGGATGGAATATCTTCAAAATTCGTATCACTCGGTAAGTGCGCCTCAATAACCCACAATATATCAGAATTACTTGCTACATATCTTTCCGATAACATTTTATTTGACGCTCATTGTACATATTGAGTGTCCAAATACTTATGAACACACACGCATACACAAACTTACCCCAGTAAAAACTGCAATTTGTGATACTGAGAAGGTCAGGAACTAAACAATGTATAAAATCAACTTGAGTGTGACAACCTGTAATCATATCTAAAGGACATGTTCTAAATGTGACATTGTTTTGAAAAATGGCTCTTAATGAATCCATGGTTACATCATTGGGACAAACTATCTGTAATCTTCTTAACACATGTCCTTCATTTTCATCCGAACAGAATAATTGTACTCTATGAGTCGGCCTAAAGCTAGGAGGCGGATCAACTCCACGTTCAATTTCACGAGCTCTTTGAATTCGTGCCTCTTCATCAACATCTTCTTGTTCTGATGTTCTCCTACAAAAATAATACAATAAATTCAAAATTTTATAATACTTTACATAAAATATATCTATTATGAACAATTATACTTAAAAACGAAAAAATAGGAAATATTATAGTTCTTATATAAATGATATTTTGTCCTTTTTTATTGCTATATTAAATGAAATAAATATTCGCAAATTTAAACATATAAGAAATACCACCAGACATTTAATATAGTAACATCTATCTACTTTTCATGCACGGATATACACGCTCACACACTCATACGCCCGCCCATATCTCAAAAAACCGAAAATTGTAAATAAGACGAGGATTTTAGTGTCATTCGACATAGCGCCATTGTTTCGTTACCGATACACATTCTAGAAACTTTAAAATATTTAGATTTCCTTTACAAAAAGTCTCAAATTTCAATTCGAAGGAATATTCTATAACAGAGACAAAGAAGAGCAATGGGCAATTGTTTTTCTACATTTATAGCGGATTTATACATGACGTAATTTTGAAGTTTAATTTATACATACGTAATTTTTTTTCCAAAAGTATGGATTAGGTATATATGTAGATGAGATTATCGCGATTTTTAGTATACATAAAGCTTAAACGATTTCGTTAAACAATTAAATTCAAAATTCCCTACAATTAACTTCACGATAGAAAAAAAACAATGATACCTTTCTTAGATACACCAGCAATTAGAAATAAACATAAAATAGAAATTGATATTTTCCGGAAAGAAACTAATGTTAATAGATTTATTTATTACGGCAGATTGAAATCATAGCATGCAAGAAAACATGGCTTCTTTCAATTCTCTTATCAATCGTTTGCTCAGTATTCTGTTAACAAAGGTGAGAAACGAAAGAGAATTCAATTTTATTAAGAACATTACAAGATACAATGGGTTTTATTCGGAAATAATCAATAAATTAATAAGGAAAACAAATTTAAAAAAAAACGGATTTACCAGTTGTTTGTCACCCCAAAGCAATAGACAAGCAATTTATGTGCTTGCCGTTTCACCGAATGACGAACAATTGAAATAGGGTTTTTAAAGAGCGTTCCAGTTACATTTCGTTCCTGGAACTCCGCCATATTAAATTTCTCTTAGGAAATGCGAAAAATAAAGCCGAGTTAAACCGGAAATCGTAGGTTTACAAAATAAAATGACTAGATTGTAATAAACAATAGAAAACGTTTGATAGGAATCGGAACTCGGTATATAGAACATATGGCACACATCAAGTTGAATCGACCTGAGAAATCAAGCTTAACGAAACACGTGGTAGAAGATAGTTTAGTGTTGTTACACGCACAATTTATCTTGTGTTGATATTTTGCGAATATCGCTGTACATCGTAGAATTTCAATATCTTAAAAATAAGTATTCCACCAATTTTCATTTTATTATTCTTTGTTATTCTTATCCACCTCTATTTGTCTGCCTAAGTTTATAATCAATGCTATTGAATTGTCATATTTATTTGAAGTTATTCTTTTTTTCGCTTGACACGTCATGATTAGAGCTGCGTAGAAGATAATTGCGTCGATGTTTCGTCCTCTCTATCGATTACCAAGTTCGTACAATAGAGAAGTCTACCATCGGTCACGCTGTTAAATATTCAATTGGGATGCAGGTTGTGCATAATTATTTAAGTAAAGATATTACTTAGCAACGATTGTGTTGAAAAATACTATGCCGATCGATTAATTTATTGGATTATATCAGATAAGTCGATAAACCGCGAACACATGGTCGAAGTTTCATTTTGAATTAGGCGTCTTACTGAAAGAACGATTTATTATCATTAATTGACCGTCGAAATCAACCATGAGGTATGTATGTAATTTGTAAACTTTGTATTGCATAGTGGCTTAATTTGCTTTATTTTTTTCTACGTTGATTTTGACGTTCTTTAATTTCTCCCTTACCTTTGGTTGCACTTTAAATTACTTAACGGACTAGATTCGTGTCTTTATAAAGATCTCGTTCTTATCTTATAAGGAAGGCAGAGCTTAATCTACTGTCTTAAGGATTTAAATAAAGCAATCTAGTACCTGCTTAGATTAAAGATACCGGGGAATTGTAATTAAACCAGGGATCTAGGACGTTCATAATTTGATAGTTTATGGTTATTTATATTTGATCCATAAGGCTGTGGAGTTAATTATTTAGTTTATATGCAACCGCTCAATCTACTTACGGGATCATTTGAGAACGGTTAGATTCTACTTTGTTACATTTATGCTAGTATTTAAATTGTTAAATGGCTGGTTAAATAGAAGATAATTATACAATCATTTATTCAAATATTACATATATTTAATCGCTTTAACTTGTTATTGACTTGATAGTCAACGTTCATTATTAAAGTTGGATGCTCAGTTTATCGCTCCGACTTATTTAATTAAAGGTTTGATAATAAATATTTCATTATTTAAAAATTAGTTCATATATTTTATAGCCCAAATTTAATTAAGAGCCTATTAGTAAATATTTCATTATTTAAAAATTACTTCATATGTTTGATAGCCCCAATTTAATTATGGGCTTGTTAATATACTGTTCCCTATTTAAATATTACTTATAAAATTTGATAACACTAATTGACTTGCTAATAATTGCTCATTGTTTAAATTTTACATTCATCAATTCGATAGCTGCAATTTAATTAATTAAGGGCTCTTTAATAAAATGATTCATAATTCATTGTTCAAATATTACCTTTATATATTTGATAACTTAATTAAGAGCTCGCTAGACGGTTAATCCTAGTTGATCCTTTTACTAATTGGCTATTACATAGTAAGCAGTCAGCTAATTACAATAGCTTTTTTTTCTTTCACATAATCTTTTGTTCTTCTTATCAATCAACTTTATGTAAAATTAATATTTAATGTAATTATTGACTCAGTAGTGAACTGAACAGTTTTCTTATGTGATTTATTAGTATTCTTTTCCTTTGTTGTAGTGCTCATTAAATTGCGCTTATATAAAATAATATTTTGTACGACTAGTGTAAATCAACTATACACATATAGGTGGGGTGATTAATAAGAGTTTCAAACTGTCACTTGACGTTTCTTTTTTAACATCTATCTAGTCTATATGTTTAAATACAGTGTATTGCATGATATTAGAACAAACACAATAAACTCGTAATAGTGCTTAATTTTTCTTTTTTTGCCATAAAAGGGACCCCTTTTTTTTCCTTTACTAACTAAATACCGAATGTATTTTGTGCCTTTTGCTTCAGTACTAGCTTAAGGCTTTCAGGGTAACAATACTTGGCGTCTTATTAGATCTTATAAACCCCCCCCCCAATTTTTCAGGTTTTTATTTGAGCAAGTTTTAGCTCCCTGGATGTTAAGCGAAGGGATCGTTTAAGGTGAGAACGCGAGCGTTTATTAATTATCGTACTAAGCGCAGGACTGGACGTTACAGTGTAACCGCGGATTGTCTATACTTAATCCAAATTATAAATAATTACCGTGAATTAGATAGCTAAGAAAGCATATTCATTACAAAGAAAATTACCATATGTTAAACTGAGATATGGGACCGATAATTATATTCTATTCTATATGATATTCTTACCTCTTTGACTACCTAGAAAAGACGAAAGTCCATAAGTGTACTTTAAATGTTTAAATTTAAGTCTAGGAAATATATTACACTGTGTGAAATAAATCAGTTTGCTGTTTGTGCGGTATGATTCTTTGCGAATTATACCGCGGACTCAGGTGCGACACTGTGATTATCTGCTGATGATGAAAACTTCGATGTCGAAATCGTATACAGAATACGGACATTGATGTAGAAAAGGATTTTATTTATCTTCTTTCATTAATTCAATTAGCCACGGTCTCCACTAAAATTTACCCTCAGCAGTTAATTAAATAGTGTTTGGAGTGTTGGTCATGCTCTTTGCATGTAAGTTAATGATTTTCCATGATGTGTTATGACTTCTACTAGAATTTAAAATTATGTTAGTGTAATGCTGTTCATCATCCTGCTTGTACTTTTGATATAATACAAAATTTCTAACTCTTAACTTCTCAGCTAATTTCCAACACAAAGTATATCATTAAATAAAGCCAATTTCGCTGGTATGTGGATATTATTACTGCGATCGTCTGGTCATTTCTGGGTTCGTTTAGAGACATTGATGGTATATGTTCTCGTTTTCATCAGGAACTCTATTCTTTGCTCGATGCCTACGTGCTCCTGTGCAAGAATACAGTTAACAAATATCCACTGTTTTGATAGTTCAATATGTATCTTGCCAGAGTGGAGTCGTCAGTATCTTCGGATCCTAAAATATTTTAGTTTGTTGCCTCTACTGAATTGCATCCGGGGTTAAGTAGATGTTATTTTCACAGAACTGGCTACAGTTTTTGATCCTATTGGCCATGATGCTCTTCTTCATAAATTAATATCTTTTGGCTTTGTCGATTCTTTTTCATTATTTTTTGGCTCATGTTTATATAACAGACCCCAAAATGTTATTTACCGAGGACGTATGTCCGGCACCTTTTGACTTCCGGAGGTACCTCGAGGCTCCAGAATATAACTGTAATAATTTGATAGATGTTTTGAAGTGCGAAAAGTGTGCTTTTGTGGATTACTTGAAAATATATAGCACTATATACACTGCAACTGACTTTCATATATGAATAGAATATGACTAGTATAAGATGATGTAGATATGTTTGTCGTGTATTCTGTTTGTATTGTCCTGCAAGAGGAATCTTCTGTTAATTTCAAGGTCTATGTTATTTCCATGTAGATTTCATTCCAATATTAAGGTCATTTCAATGTCAAAGTCAAGGCAATGTTGCTTTTCGATGAAAGGTGTATCAACCGATGCTTGTTTTATTGCAACAATTCCAGTTAGTGATGTAAGTGAAAATGGGTGTTGTATTAAGGAAAGAAAGAATAATTGGAATAGAGATTAGTGCTAATAATGGTGATGTTCTGGAAGTTAATATGTTAGAGTTAGTTTAATGAAGAGATGGAAGATTATACGGAATATGAAGAAGAATGTAATGATACTACAGAAGAAATTATTAGGAATGAGAATAACGATGTGGAACAAGAGGGAGATGAAACGTAATATGAAGAAGAAAGTAATGACGATATAGTAGAAATGATTGAAAAAGAGAATATTTATATCATAGACTTTGATGTCGAAACATTTATATCAATAAGATTATGTTAATAATCTGGAGTAGTATTCGTTTATTAAATGTATATACAGTGTGTATCAGCCAAATGGAATAAATTCGATAATAATTAAATGGAAGGGTGTTCGAAAAAAACGCTCGGACACGTCGATTGGGATTTTTAGTTGCGTATTTTTTTAAATAAAAAGTTTATATACAGGGTGTGTCATGTAAAAGTGGTCAATACCAACTTTCTTATTTTAAATACAACACCCTGTCAAATATTAAATTTTTGGGTTCTTTAGAAAATTTCAGACATATTTCATGTACAATGTCCTATACCTATCTTCGACTGTTTCGGAAATATTAAATGTTTTCAGATTAATTTGAAAAATTTTTGATAATGTAAAAAATAACAAGAAAAACATCAATGTCACTGTAGGAGATGTTCAAAATGTTCGCCGCAAACGTCTTGACAACATCCTAATCTTAAATAAAAATTTTTTCTAACGTTGCTCAACATCTCAGGTGTGACCGATCTAATCGCAACTATTATTCGTCTTCTTAAGTCAGCTAAGTCGAGGGGTTTAGTTTTGTATACTATACTCTTGACATATCCCCATAAGAAGAAGTCTAATGGCGTTAGATCAGGGGATCGTGCTGGCCATTCCATCGATCCTCGCCTACCTATCCACCGATTCGGGAATATTTGGTTGAGGTACTGCCGGACATTGATTTGGTAATGGGGTGGTGCTCCATCTTGCTGGAACCACATCGTATTTGCTGGAACTTGTGGGTTTGCTAGATGCTAAATAATTGTCGCCATTCAAATTTCCATCAATGAAAAAAGGACGTCCGATATAATCTCCAACAATTCCTGCCCAAACATTAACCTTCTCCGGGTATTGCGTATGTTCTTCCCTCATCCAGTGAGGATTTTCCCTGGACCAATAGCGACAATTTTGACGATTAGCATGACCGTGAAGCGTAAAGGTACACTCATCAGAAAATAAAATATGTTCTAATTGGATCACATTGTTATCTAACATTGTCATCATTTGTTCACAAAAATACGTTCTCCTATCAAAGTCGTCTTCCATGAGCTTCTGAGTTGGTATAATTTTATAGGGATGCATTTTATTTTCTTTTAATGTGCGAGTAATTGATGAATGGCAAACATCGAACATTGACGCTGCTTGTCTACTAGAAGTATGCGGGTTTTCTTCAAACTCAAGCACAATATCCAGTTTGGTATCATTACTTACTGCATTAGCAGCTGCTTTTTTTATTTACCTTACATGTCCAAACTCGCGAAACTGCTTTTCTATTTTACTAATTGTTCCTTGGGATATAGGCGGCAAATTTGGAAATTTCTCATGAAATAAGTGAGCAACTTCCATTTGTGTCCGTGTGTTATCTCCATAACCAATCATCTGCAGAATTGTTATTTTGTGCATTTCTGTTAAATGAACCATTTTGCTGAAATGTAGTTAACGAAATTCAAACAGTTATGACACTGACAACACTTTGCTAAGGCAAGGTATTTTACAACGAAGTACAAGTACAATTAAAGATTTTCACTTAATAGTTCGGTAAACAAACCATTATGTGAAAATCTTATTTCAATTGTAAACAAAATTATTAATCTGAAAACATTTAATATTTCCGAAACAGTCGAAGATAGGTATAGGACATTGTACATGAAATATGTCTGGAATTTTCTAAAGAATCCAAAAATTTAATATTTGACAGGGTATTGCATTTAAAATAAGAAAGTTGGTATTGACCACTTTTACATGACACACCCTGTATATAAACCTTTTATTTAAAAAAATACGCAACTAAAAATCCCACTCGACGTGTCCGAGCATTTTTTCGAACACCCTTCTATTTAATTATTATCGAATTTATTCCATTTGGCTGATACACACTGTATCTAAATATGTTGAAGTAATTATTATTTAGAAAAAATATTATATTTAATATATTAAGTTTAAATTTAAAGATTAATTGCCCATTTAACCTTCAGCGAGAGGTTTGGATGAAGATCCTTCCTATATGCAATTCGACTGGGAACGTTCGACATTACTTTTGATGAGAAGCTGTGGGAGGTTTGGATGAAGATGCCTGTCCCATATCAGTAGCAAACTTTTGATGACAATAGCTTTATAATGAGATGCTTGTTTCATTTCAATAACAGTTCAACTTTGCTTTCGCAGATTTCGCATCCCAAACTTTCGCTATTGGGAAGGTTTGGGATTAATTTACCACATAAGTTTACACATGTAGTATATAAATCATTGACTGAAACTATGTGGACCTCGATTTAAACAAAATTATTGGTTAAAGAAATACATTGTTTCCAATAAAATAGAACGAAACGAAACCACCAAGCAGTTTTTTAAGAAATTTTATAAGTTAATGGCCTATTTGCAAAGACGATGGAAAATGCAGAAAATAGTGTTAATATAAAACTGGTTTCTTATTAGGAAACGTTTTATAAAAGACATGGTGCTGAGCCATACATTGCAAAACCAAATTTTTAATCGTGTAAAGTATTTTCTGAATCCCTAACATTATCGAATTGGCACAAGTACGTGTAGATTGTGTGAAGCCTGTATACGCAAGAGTCACAATTTTAGAACTGGCTAAGAAGGTAATGTATTATTTTTAATTTTTTTTAAAACCTATATTCGATACAGATGTTTCGTTACTGTATACAGACACAGGTTCATTAGTTATATACGTGCAAAAATATAATATATACAATGACAAATAATTTAAATATGTTCGATACGCTGGTGGAATTATTGAATGTTTTTATAGAACCAGTGCCAAAGCTTATTATGGTAAATTACTTAATAGAACTGTAAAAACTGGCAAGGGAGTTAAAAATGTGTTGTTGATAAAAAATTGACTGTTTCTGTTATAAGAGTGTCGTAGAAGATAATGAAAACATTATGAGAAGGATGTACTTATTTCGCTCTGTTGCATGCAGTGTTCACTGAAATGAAAAAGTTCCTCTTTCGAGTAAAGATGATAAGCGTTATTTTTACTGGTAAAAAAAATACCTTAGCATGAGGTTATTATCAATCAAATGGAAGAGTTAGAACTGGAAAAAATTTAAATAACTTAATTTCGGAAATCAGTAATTTGGAAAATTTGGCTCAAAATCAGAAAATGTGATAATTACTACGTACTTCTTATAATTATTGTATACGTGTTTACTATTGTTTAATAAAAATCAGTTCATTATGAATGTTGTTCTATTTTTAACTTTATCTATACACTATAAGCCTTCATTCATAACACACTATCCTTGGATATTCATGAACTGTGTATAGAAAGCATACCCAACCATTTAACGAGAACTTTACCCTTTTTTCGACATATAACTTTTATAACTAGATAAATTTCAGGATGTTTAACTTTCTTCAATTTAGATTCATAAATCCCACCCCTGCCAAGAATATTTTGTTTTTCCGAATTCTGTAAGATGTACGTTCTAGGACAGGTATGTTGCATTTTATTATATAACACATGGATCAATAAGTCCCGAGACTAACCCATAGATGGCTCTCGTAGTAAACCAGTAACCACGTCTTTCTAGAGTACTAACCTTTGCTTGAAACGTGTCAAAATTTTAAGTCGATCGGACCAGAAACAGCTGAGTTATCGAGGTTGGAGTAAAGTCGTTTTCTAGTTTGTTTAAACAATGGAAAAACCGAGTTTCGTGTTCTGATAAAACATTGTTTTTTAATGGGTAAAAACACCACACAAGCAAAACAATGGATTGAAAAATGTTACCCGGACTCATGTCCATCAAAAGCAACGATTTGTCGGTGGTTTGCCGAGTTTAAACGTGGTCGTACCGACACAAATGACGCGGAACGCTCGGGTAGACCTGTGGAAGCCGTTACACCGGAAAATGTGAGTGAAGTGACAAAAATTATAATGAAAGATCGTAAAGTGAAGCTCCGTGAGATTGCTGAGATGATATCATATGGAAGTGTATTTACTATCCTTCATGAAAAATTGAGCATGAAAAAGGTTTTTTCCAAGTGGGTGCCGCGATTGCTCTCGATGGAACAAAAACAGCAACGAGTCGATGATTCAGAAAGCTGTTTATCGCTATTTACTCGCAACAAAAAAGATTTCTTGCGTCGTTACGTGACCATGGACGAAACATGGATACATCACTACACTCCAGAGTCGAAGCGGCAGTCATCTGAGTGGCGCACAGCTGGCGAAAGCCGTCCGAAACGTCCGAAAACGCAGCAGTCAGCTGGCAAAGTCCTGGCGTCAGTTTTTTGGGATACACATGGCGTGATTTTCATTGACTACCTCGAAAAAGGTAAATCGATCAACAGTGATTATTATATTGACTTACTGGTGCTTTTGAAGGAGGAAATCGCAAAAAAACGACCGCACATGCAGAGAAAAAAAATCCTTTTTCACCAAGACAATGCACCCTGCCACAAGTCGATGAAAACAATGGCAAAATTGAACGAATTGGGTTTTGATCTGCTTCCCCACCCCCCATATTCGCCAGATTTAGCCCCCAGTGACTACTGGCTCTTTGCTGATCTTAAAAAAATGCTCCAGGGAAAAAGATTTGGCTCAAATGAGGAGGTCATCGCTGAAACTGAAGCTTATTTTGAAGCGAAAGATAAATTTTTTTATAAACATGGTATTGAAAAATTGGAAAAGCGTTGGAACCATTGTATCACCCTAAAAGGTGATTATGTTGATGAATAAAAAAAAATTTTGCAAAAAAAATGTTGTTTTCATTGTTAGTCTCGGGACTTATTGATCCATGTGTTATTTATAATATTAATTATAAATATTTCGTTGGACTAAGTTGGGGTATACATTTTTGAGGATACGTATGTATATATTTACTGATACGAACCGGATCTCCAACTTTTAATTTAGTAATTCTTGGATCAGTAACTTTAATATTACTATAAACTCTCCTTAAAATACTTTTAGCATTTCTTGGACGAACTTCAACGCGTCTATGCTTTGTTCTTCTATGGACGGTATTATAATCGTTAACTAATTTCGGCAAAATTTCTACCCAACAGTAACTTCAATTGAAACAGAATTCCTTCCACATCTTATTTTTAAGCGTTCTATTAAAACGTTCTATAATTGAACTTTTTAAATTCGAAAATGTATTATGATGGTTAATATACCAGGTCATAAGTTTCTTGAAATACACATTATAAAATTCCTTTCCCTGATTGCTTTGAACGTTTCACAGAATATTTTTCTTTACTGATAAAAGTATGGATCCTTGGCTTTCGTCACTTCGTCCGCTGTTTTATGTATTATAGAGATTGCCTGAGCAAATTTTGAATATACATTAATACATACGAAAATACATTCGAAATTATCATTTGCTTCGGCATAGGATATCATTTCAACCAAATCAATTTGAAATGAGCGGGACTCATTTTTACTATAACCTGTCGTCTAGGAAACTTCCATTTCGGTAGAGATTTTGGACCAATGTATCAGGTTATTACAAATGTAATGTCCGTTTTTTCCTTCAGTCTGAACTGAATCGCACCTGTGTGAAGACGTGTATGTTTTTGGTGAAAATTATTATTGTATTTGTAGAAAAGGGTATTTATTTCGAAGTGTGTACCTGTTCCATTTCTTGGAAAGATTAATACACCTGTCCTTGTCTCGCCTATGGAAATGCTGTCGGCAAGAGATATTCGGGCAATTTACCTCTTTCAATTTAAAAAGGGATTAAATGCAGCTGCAGAAACGCGAGAAATTAATCAGACGTTCGGTGAAACCACGTGTAATGAACGCACATTACGGCGATGGTTTAAAAAATTCAGCGAGGGAAATTTTGATTTGGAAAATGAGCCTCGCGGATATGCGCGTAGCACCGTTAATGACGACGAGCTGCGTGTAGAAGTTGAAAGTAATCCGTCGACAACAGTGCGTAGCCTTGCAGAAACATTTCAAGTGTCCATTGCCACCATTAGTCGTCACCTTTCTTCGATTGGCAAAGTGAAGAAACTCGATCGATGGGTACCGCACCAATTAGCGGAAGCCAATAAGCTCCGTCGATTAGAGGTGGCTACCTCTTTGGCTAATCGACAGAAAGTTGAACCGTTTCTTCATCGAGTGGTAACGTGTGACGAAAAGTGGATACTTTATGATAATCGGAGACGGTAAGGACAATGGTTAGATCGAGGTGAAGCACCAAGACAGCATGCACGAGCATCACTTCACCCGCGAAAGATTATGGTGACTGTATGGTGGACCAGTAAGGGTATTATTCACTATTTATTTTTGCAACCTGGTGAAACCATCACGGTAGCGTTCTATTGTGCCGAACTGGAAACTATGCATGGAAAATTGAGTCGCTTGCAGCCCTCACTAGTCAATAGACATGGACCCATACTTCTTCATGATAATGCAAGACCTCATGTTGCACGACAGACAATCCAAAAACTTTCGGAATTTGGTTACGAAATTCTCCCTCACCCACCTTATTCACCTGACCTTTCGCCAACTGATTTTCATTTTTTCCGAAGTTTAGACAATCACTTAAAAAATAGGGACTTCCCTGACCGGGAGTCTGTAATAGCAGTGTTTGAGCAATATGTGAGCCGTCAAAACCTCGATTTCTTTTCAAACGGAATTTTTCAGCTTCCAGGCTGTTGGCAACAAACTACTGATGTAAATGGAGACTATTTTGCAGAATAAATATTTATATTTTTTTAAATTTAGACTTTTTTTTGTTCCTTACAAAATCGGACATTTCATATGTAACAACCTGATACTTCAAACTGAACGTTGTTCCTTCTGCTAATGTTATTGGGTTTTTTGGAATCAACTATTTCACTGTCAATTTGCAGCACTGTTAATTTCTCGCTTGAATAATAGACATTTATAACCTATCCACAATGTAGTTTATTCTTATGTAAATAATTTCGTTTTGCAAATGACGTACTTTTATAGAAACCCGTGGCGACAATGGCACCATCACTCTACATTTGAAAAATATACGTCGAAGGCGTAGTAAACGGAAGAATGATTTTATATGGCTTTTTAGAGAAGATCTGAAACTACGTCAACTTTCATTAAATGTCTCTTAGCAACATGTATACATTGTGCCTATATACTTGTCTATAGGCACAACCGATATCAATTTATTAACTGCTGAAGAAACGGTATTACTTATATATTACTTGAAGTTATCCTAACTACTTAACAATTTTGGACTCATTCAGTTGCTCAATTATCACTAATATCTCAGCATCCTTCAATGCAACTAGTAACTGTTATCTACCACACAATTTATTCATACCGATATTTATACTCTACTTTATCCTTGGGGTATAAGTTTTTCTTACAGGTATTCTTTTTCGTAGACTTAAACCAGTCCTCCAAGTTCTTGTCCACCAAACTGCAGGTTTGTTTTCCCTTGTATGATAGCTTTGGCTTAGACGACGTCTTTGTTTTACGTTTTTTTTTTCGTTAAGCTGTGAAGTTTCGATCTTCAGGTTTACTATATTTGGTCGGAGAAAAATGAGTGTTCGGACTAAACCATGCCACAAGTTTTTGCGAAAGTGTTGACTTTCTAGGTATTACTGCCGCGTAAGATCGATGTGATAAAATCTTGGACCAAGATTCCTCCATATCCTCTGAAATGTCCTTCATGTTTCATCCTTTATCTTTACCTTGTCACTTTCATCACTACCTGGCTTAAATCAAGAATAAGTTATAAATATGTTTCAAATTAAGGGCATTTTGTTGAAAAAAAATTAAAAGATTGCTATTATCTCTTGATAATTGTTTAGAAACTGCACTATATGTTTGAATTAAATAGATACAATATAACAATCCAAATTACGATGCCTACCAAAAGAGAAGAACTGTTTTACTATATCTAAATAAATAGTCTGTATATTCATAGTAACCTATTTCAGGAATAGTTTGCAATAAGCCCCGAAGATATTCATATTTTTGATGACGTAGCGATCTATTTGGGTGTAGTAATAAAGTAAGAAAGGTTTTTGTTGTTCCACATCTCGAAGGCAACACAATTAATACTCTTTTACATGTACTGCCAAAAAGAGTACTGTGTCGTGTAGAAGTCTTTGTAACAAATGCACAATCGCAGTTATATACAAGTAATGACAGTGATTGTGTCTCTAATTGCATACATTATAATGTATACTGTCAACTTCGCATTGTATACTAAATAACATTTATCGTTGTTTAAGATATATGTGTCTACTATATTAAGAATTGTACATTGACAAGTACAAATGAAACATTCGTTTATATAATTTAATTTTATTTTTTTTTTTGTAAAAAAAGTATTTTGGTTTTTTTACTACTTTCTTTTGAGTGAGGTAGTAGCCCTCTCAGATCCTTAGGTGCTCAATCCACTTATCTACCGTCGATCCCTACAACCACCTTAGGAGATCCTAGGGAGATTCCCTCCCACCCTCCACATCGTTACCATTCATTTAATGATGCCTACCCAGGCTCTTGCGCTGCTCTAGCCGTAGCTTTTCTAAGTCGTCATTGCGCGGCGCCGGGAGAGCAATTGGTGTTATTTCAAGCAGTTGAACTGACGGTTCTGGAATCGACGCTTCAACCAGTTGATGTAGCGTTTCAGACGACGACATTGGAGGAGGCGGCGAAGATGATAGGAGGCGGCTTTGCAACAGGTGTTGCTAAAGGAGTTCCTACGGTTTCAAGTGTGACGACCCACTGACAACTTAGTTATTCTGGCCCCGTTCCTTCTATAATTAGTCG
>JAVIWB010003189.1:0-44086 GCA_031893035.1 Dermolepida albohirtum | reverse complement strand
GTACGTGACAAAACAAAAGATTTCGCATCCAAATGTGTATTATAAAGGACAAATAATGTCAATATAATAAGTAATAAATAATAATTTAATAATTCAAGATCGAATTATTTTTAAATTAAAATAAATTAATTTAAGAAACATGATATAAGAAATTATTATATATGCGAAGCGCAACAAACTCTATGGTACACACCTAATTTTGATTTTATATTTTAAAATTGTAAGACGCATTCGTTGTTATCTACATAAAATTTAATTTATGTTTCTCTATCATGTCCTGTACATGCGCATTTAAAAAATAATGTTCCAACATCTAAAATAGCCTCCAGTAGCCTTCGCGCTGCACACGTAAATAGAAGTTCGTAATTTTCACATACATATGTATGTATGTAGTTATCTCAAAAATTGAAAATGACGATTTTTCGGAAGTTACCGATTCTGAAGTGAACCAATGCAGGGAAATAAATATATTTGAAAAACCCCTCCATTACATAATACAGAACATGTAAAGAGAGAGAGAGAGAGAGAGAGAGTGAGAGAGATGAAATTTTAATCAATTTGTCTATGTATCTGTTGAGTGTATACAGGTGCAATACTAAATGCATGCATAAAGACAGAGACAGATACATCACCATGGCCATATAATTTATAAATGAAACTTGCTTTTAATACCTTGAAAAATTCAAATTTGTACCTGTCAAAATTTATGATGCTATTTCAAATTTCTCAAAAATTGTAACTTTTTTCTTAAATTTTGCAATTAAAACTTATTCTTCATACATTGTTTCATATCAGTAAATGTTATCTTTAAATTTTTACAGTTTATAAATATTTTACATCGATAACAATTTTGACCCATAACAATTGCTTATTCTAAAAGAAAACTTTAATTGGATTAAAACCACTACTTTGGTTAATAATTGTTGTTGGAATAATATTAATTATAAAGTTAGAGGACTTACTGTGAATTTCTAAATGGTTCTGTATGATTGGTATAAAAAGTACATACATCTACTCAATTAATTAAAAATTAAAAAATATCAGAATTAAACCAAATATTTAAAAGAGGATCTAAAAAAAATTGAAACAGATAAAATCAGGTTGAAATTATAAAGGAATGAGTAGGGGGAGAAATAAGTTTACCGGGGGAAAATGGAAAAGGGATTTTTATTATACATTAATTAAAGTAATTTTAAAGGGATAAAGTAGTTGAAAGGGATTAAAAGAAGGACAAATAAATAGAAACAATTTAATTTTACACTAAGAATAGAGTGGAATAAACAAAGAAACATGGAAACGCCATAGGAAAAAGTAATTTGCAAAGAATAATTTAAAGAATGAGTATTACGTAAAACCCATATTTGCTGTATAAATATAAATAACAGGGTGTATATTTTCAAAGTTTTGATTCTTTATAATAATATTTATTTAAAGAAAATTGTAATTGAAACGTTTATTTGACAGTAGAATTTAGATATTTATATTAAGGTAAAATAAAGGAGTTAATTTATGAAAATGGGAATATAAAGTAATTAAAATGTGTAGATTAAGAAAATTTAATTTATATTGTTATCTAAAAAGGAATTAAAATACCTTTATTAATAATGTAAAAAATAATCGAGTTGTAGTTATTTTTCCTAAGGGTAACTCATAGCAATAACAGAAATAGGGCCTCTTGTGTTTTATAAGTATATATACCAGAACGGGGAGGAAAGCGGGGTTTCTTGTTAATTCAGTTGTAGAGATAACATGTATTATTTCGCTAAAATGAACAATTAAACAGTTTTAATAGATGTAAAGAGCGATCAAATTTGGAGGTTGTGTATTGACATTAACCTTACCTGAACTATTTACCAAAGAATTTATTTAAGGGTCATTAAAAGACAAAATTAATAATTAAAAGTAATGGTATAAACTATATTAGTGTAGTGATTAAAAAAAATAAGTAACAGTGTTTAAAAAAATATAAGCTATTAATAAACTGTCAACAAGTTGTATATTTTTATATGTTTATAACTACAGAACGCAAGTCGGAAGAGGAGTAAGGAGAGGAAAAGGAAGAGAAAGATAGAAGACAACATATGAATGATGTCATAGTATGTAGTACCATAATAATTTTTTTTATTTATGTATTCATTTAGAAATAAGAAAACAATTAATTTTGATTACATAAAAAATATAAGGCCATAAATTAACGATTTAAATAGAGAAAATGAAATTGTAAATAAATAGAATTTCATAAGGAATGAACAATTAATGCATTCTATAGTGATATAGTCAAGTTTCTTTTTTATTATTGAGGGTTGCATAAATAGAAATAAATGGGAAATTTTATATTTCATGTTCATGTAAGATATACGTATTTATTAATTGAAGTTTATAATCCGGGGGAGGCTAAATCTGGTGAATACTGAAGTAGCAATTCAAATTTTAATTCATTAATTTTGGTCATTGCAATAACAGATTCGTGAGCTGGCGCATTGTCTTGATGCAGCAACACATTCTTCTTAGCCAAATGCGGTCGTTTTTGCTTGATTGCTTCGCTCAAACGTTGCAATAAATTTGCATAATACTCGCCGTTAATAGTTATTTCTTTTTCAAGATAGTCAATGAAAATTATTCCACGCGCATCCCAAAAAAACCGATGCCATGACCTTGCCTGCAAATGAAACGGTTTTCGCCTTCTTTGGAGCCGGTTCTCCCTTTTGAGTCCATTTTTTAGATTGTTCTTTTGTCTCGGGTGTGAAGTGATAGATCCATGTTTCATCATGGTTATGAAACGGCGCAAAAATTCTCCTTTGTTGCTGCGAAACTTCGCTAAACACTCAATTGAAACATCTTCACGACACTGTTTTTGATCGAGTGTGAGCAAACGCGGCATCCATCTTGCACACAGCTTTCTCATGTCCAAATTTTCAGATAATATGCGATGTACCGTAGGCATATAAGGGGGTTCGTTTTGAAGTTCATTAGTTTTCGATTTTTCCTTCGTGTCTATAAAGGATTCAGATAGAGACAGAATGGTAATCAAAGCAAGATCTGTCCGCTGATATTAAGCCAATTTCTTCCAAATGGGGAATTATTTCTTCTGGAGAGAGTAAAGATATGGTCTTGGCGTCATTTCTGGAAAGAGTTGAAGAGTTAAGATTTTCACGTAATACTTCGCAAAAAAAGCTTTTATCCAGTATAGGGCTAACCGTGGGTTGGAAAGAATTAGTAGTGTTGTTGCGTTAGGAATATCAATTTGCAGATTATGATGAAAGGCTTTTTGGTGAAATCAGACAACGCACTGAGGCTTTTGGTAAGTCGATGGGGATGTATTGTGGCCTTCGCCAGATATCAAAGTGGAGAAAGTTGCGTCATTTATCGAAAACCATTAACATAAAATTGTAAAATATATTAAATATATTAAAAATAAATAATAAATAATTATTGTATTTATGTTTAATTCTATACTATTAATCGTTATAAAATTAAAATGAGTTAAATATTATATATATTCATTATTAGTTTTAAAAATGAAAGTTGGAGTGTGTATTCCTTTTGGTTGTTGTGTTACATCATTTGTTATTAATGAAGACTATTCATTTTTAATATGATGGGGTTGAGGGGGAAAAGTAGTAATTTAATTTGAAAAAGGAGAAAGAAAGGTGATGGATTGGTGAATACTGTAATAAATAGACTTCCAGTGGAATTATGTATACCAGGATATAGATTTTGTGGTCCTGTAACGAAATTAAAATAACGTCTTGAAAGAGGTGATAAGGATGTGAATTTTTTGGATGGGGCTTGTAGAGAGCACGATATATCTTATTCTCATTCAAACAATTTATTGCGGCATCACGTTGCAGACGAGAAATAATATCGAAAAGCTATTGGGCGAATTAAGAGCAAAGACGCAGGATTAGGAGAAAGATTAGTTGCTTCATTAGTTGCTGTTGCTATGAAAGGAAATACAAAACTGGGTATGGGTATGAGGAGCAAGTATAGAAAAAGTCTAAAGGATGGTAGTGTTAGGAGTAGAATTAAAGGTAGGAGAAGAAGCAGAAGGGGTAATCGATTTGGTGGTGCTATGTCGTTTATGCGAGCAATGAAGCGAGCGCGTAATGCAATAAGACATATTGGTAAGAGGAAAGGTGTTATGGCTAATGTGAAAGTTGCATATCATAGTTTAGTAAAGCCTGGAAGAAGAATATTGCCTCCTCGTTCTAAAGTAATCGCAGTTCCTAAGCAAGGTGGATTTTTGCCTTTAATACCATTGTTTGCTGCTTTGGGTGCTTTAGGTTCATTAGGTGGAGGTGCTGCAGCCATAGCGAAGGCAGTTAATACTGCTAAAGCAGAAAGAGATCAATTACATGAAACGAAACGTCATAATCTTACTGTGGAGTCTAAAACTATAGGTAGTGGATTATACTTGTAACCTTATAAAGCAGGTAGTGGTCTATTTAGTGAAAATGGATTATACAGCTTGTTTAAAAAAGAATATACGTATTACAAGTATTATTTTGTCCAAATTATCAATCGCTGCGCCTCGGCTCGGCTATTGGAGAAACGAATACATAGTCTAGTTTATTTAATAGCCGCTAGATGTCAGTTGTCTTCTGTTTTCCTTGGTAACCGTCATATATTTAAAATGGCTACTCCGCAGCAGAAATCATTTTGTGTTCTCGAGTTTACGAAGTGCAATTCAGTGATTACAGTGCAAAGACGTTTCAGGTTGAGCTACCGAATTGATCCTCCGAATGGGTGGAACATTCGCAGATGGTACTACAGATTGTAGATACAAGATGTGTATGTAAAGGAAAGAGCCCTGGCCGCCTTCGTATTTCTGAAGAAAATTTCGCACGAATTCAAATTGCTTTCAACGTAATTCTTCAAAATCAACTCGTGCCAGTCGGGAGTTACAACTTTCTACAACAACAATTTGACGTGTTTTGAGACGTCGTTTGGTTATGAAGCCGTACAAGTTACAGCTGTACAAGCTCTGTGTCTTGATAACAAACAGAAACGTGTGGCATTTTGTAACGAGATTCATGATGCTATTGACAATGAAAACACTTTCGCAGAGCGCATCGTGTTCAGTGATGAAGCGACTTTCCATGTTAGTAGTCTGATAAACAAACACAATATTCGAATTTGGGATCTACAGAACCCACATGCAACCATTGAACATGTACGAGATTCGCCTAAAATCAATGTTTTGTGCGATATCCCGATCATCTGTTTACGGCCCATTCTTCCTTGATGGAAACACGGTTAACGGTTAGTAGTATCTCGCTGTGTTACAAAACTAGTTGTTTCCGAAGCTGCACGAAGACAACTTCATCTTTCAACAAGATAGGGTACCTCCTCACTGGAGTCGCCAAGTCCGTGATTATTTGAATGAAACTCCTAACCGTTGGATTGGTCGTGAAGGAGCTGGCAACTTAGCATATCTCAGCTGAGCTCCACGGTCACCGGATTTGACACCCTGTGACTTCTTCCTGTGGGGAAGTTAAAGACAACGTTTATGTACCACCACTCCGACAGAACCTGGAAGAATTGAACAACCGAATCCGTACAGCCATAACATCAGTGACGAAGGACATGCTTGCCCGAATATGGGAGGAATTTGAGTATCGATGTGATATTGTTCGCGTCGCTGACGGAGGACATATTGAACATCTGTAATCTGAACTTGAGAGGTTCGTAAATATGTGTGTAAAGTTTCTTATTCGTATGTCTTAAAGTTTAATAAATATATGCATTCGAAATACGTTAATTCTGTTTGAAACACCCTGTACATAAAGTCTTATCAAGCGGGCTGTCGCATGTATTTACCAAATGGTATTGGGTCAAAAAAACGGTTAAATGAATTACCTCGAAGGCCTTTAACTGAAAATTATTTATGGAAATATGTTAGAGGTGGAAAATAGGAAAATTTCGAGGTATATTTAGTAGAGATGCTTTGCCAAGAATTATACATAAAAAGGAAAATGGAATAATAAATTTGGACGATAATGTTGGAAAAGGGACTCATTGGGTAGCACATGAGAAAAGTAATGATGTAATAAGATATTTCGTTAGTTATGGAGATTTAAAACCAACGATTGAAATTGAAAAATATTTATTACCGAACGGTACTAGTGTTTTAGGGTATAATTATAGAAGATATCAAGATATTAATAGTGTAAACTGCGGTCATTTGTGTTTATTGTTTTTGAAAGGGTTAATTAAGTGAAAGTGTAAATGTGTTAGAAATAATATTTTTTATTTAAGAAAGGCATAAATATATAAAGATGGATCATGTTAATGGAGGTATGAATGATTTATTTTTGTGTTGTTTGGAAGAGGATCATTTGTAGGTAGTATGTATATCGAATCCTCCTATGTATTTAAGTTGCGAATATGAAATGTGTATGTTAAGTTTGCCGACCTTTAATTCAATTCTAAATGTAGGATCACATAATGTATTTTGTTATAAATCTATGGTGAGTGATCCTTATCAGTGAAGGGTACTTACGACATACGTGATTTAGAAAAATATTTTGGTCAACATTTGCGAATTAAAGGTGATCAAAATTATTTTGTGTTAAAGGGTAATAATAATCTGGTACGTAGACTTTCGCGGTCGCGGTCCATGCCATCTGCTTCTGGGTTTTCGGGCTGGAACCGCGTCACTTGTATATTTGCTGACGTTTCGTACTCATTTGTATGGGACATCGTCAGGGCTGAACTACTGCACTGAAACTTATGTAAATTGGAATGCGGAACTATGAACAGATTTATTTTACATTGTTTTTATAATACATAATACGAAATGAAAGTTTGTGAACGGAATGCGGAACTTGTATATTTAATTACGATATTTTTGCATAAATAGTCAACATTTGTTCAGAGAAGGCAGTTCAATGTGTTTATTGTAAAAGTTACACCATTATATTATAAAACGGTAAGTAATTTTTTAAAATTATTTTCTTATTTATGTTTTGTTGAATTTTAATTGATTGCTCTCTTGCTCTCTCGTTATATTATGTATATAAAAAATATGTGAAACAGTTTATTAAATTAATCTATACAACAAAAAATATAAAAATAAATGTATATATTAGCACATATATTTTTCCTTTTCTTGATATTTTAGTGATTGCATTATTTTTAAATCATTTTATTATTTTTAATAAACCTTTAACCTTTTTTTATACATATCTATTAGATATACACAGTCTATAAAAATTTTTCTTATTAATGTTTTATTGAATAAATTTGCATGCATTTCATTATTACATTTGCTCATTGTTATATGGCTATTATTACATTTGCTGAATACGTGCAAACACAAATTATTAAAATTGTACAAATATATTAATGTATATAGGTAGAGGGCTTTCGCCGGTTCTGGTGCCGCCATCGCCGCCGGAAGTGACGTCATCGATGACATCACAATAGTCAACGATTATAATAATACCGTCCGTAGAACAACAAAGCATCGGCCCAGAAAAGTTAATCATAGAAATTCTAAAAGTATTTTAAGAAGTGTTTATAGTACTATCAAAGTTATTGAAACAAAAATTTCTAAATTCAAAGTTGGAGATCTGGTTCGTATAAGTGCATATAGAAGCGTATTCTCAAAAATGTATACCGCAAATTAGTTTAACGAAATATTTATATTTAATAAAGTTCAAAATACATATCCTAGGACGTACATCTTACAGGGTTCTGAAAAACAAAATATTCTTAGTGGGTTTTACGAATCCGAATTGAAGTTATATTAATACATTAATTCTTTTCTTGATATTTTAGTGATTGAATTCCGTATGATTATTTTTATTAACATTTAATCGTGTTTATATACATATATATATATATATAATAGATATACACATTTTATAATTTCTTTACATAATATATGAATGTATACATATATTTACAATTTGTTATAAATAGCACTTTTTCATGTTATATACTATATATTAACACAAATTCCTCAACACGGTTTTTATAAATAATAATCTTAAATTATTGCTTTTGTTATTCTATTTATCTTTTACTTTTAATATTTAGAGCGCACAGCAAGAGCATGCTATGACAATGGAATTTGACAGAATTATTGATGTAATAATTCTAAATTAAAATATAAAACAGTATGTCAAAGTATGTAATTACATTTTTAATTTTAAGTCAAATTTTCTAAATTACAGATTTCAGAAATTAAATTTTTTAAATTTTTCTCACGTTCTGACTCTTTTAATTGATAATAACCTAATGCTAAAGTATTTTGTTTATCGGGGAGAATATATCGCTTATCATGTTTACATGAAAGGGCAACTTTATTTTTCAATTCTGTGAACACTGTGTGCAATTCAGAGCGAAATAGATACATCCTTCTCATAATGGTACTATTTTCTGCCACCACACTATTATAGTCAGAAACAGTCAATTGTTTATCAATAACACTTTTTTTAACTCCCTTTGCGGTGTTAACAGTTTTAGAAAGTAATTTAACGCAGCAAGCTTTAGCACCGGTCCCATAAAAGCATTCAATAATTCCACCAGCATATTCACTCTTCATTTTACTCAATTTAGGTAGACTAGGAGGTATTCCGTGCATATTTCCTTCGGTGAAATTAAAAGTATCGAACATATTTAAATTTGTTTTAATAGCATTATATATATATTGTAATTTTGTACGCATATAACTAATGAGTCTGTATCCGTATACAGTAAAGAAACGCCTGTATCGAACATAGGTTTTAAAAAATCATAAAAGAAGCGATATATTACCTTCCTTAGCTATTTCTAAAATTGTGAATCCTGCATACACAGGCTTCACATAATCTACGCGTACTTGTTAGCGATTCAGAAAAGATTTTGCATGATTTAAAATTTGGCTTTGCAATATATGCCTCAGCGCCAAGTCTTTTATGAAGTTTCCCAATGGGAAACTAGTTTTATATTAACGCGATTTTCTACATTCTCCATTGTCTTTCCAAATATGCTATTAACCATTAACTTATAAAATTGCTTAAAAACTCGTTGGTGGATTCGTTCCGTGTTGTTGTATTAAAATCAACGTATTTCTTTAACCACCGACCTTGTTTAAATCGAATTCCACAACGAATCCCACATAGTTTCAATCCATGATTTATACATTGTTTCAGAGTTAGGTAATGTATTACATAATTAGATTTATTGTGAAGGTTTGGAATTAATTTACCATACTTCGAATGAGATGGGATAACGTGTTCCGGACAGAAAGGAAAATCATTATGATGGTCGTGAAGATGTGTCGGATATTCTAAACCAACTTCGAAAACATATCCAGTGTCCCCATCGTCTTCTAAAGCAAGTATATACATTCCCATGAGCTCCTCATTTGTTAACTATTCAAATTGACCATGTGATAAATGAATGTTATGGCATAACCATATAAATTTGTTGCATCGAAGTATAATATGTATTTCTTGGCCTCTGAAGAATCATATTCTAGCAAGAATGCGTTGTTAGCAATTTCCTTTCTTTTACAACACATACTCACGCCCCCACGTACACTCTTTTTAAAAAAATTAAACATAACTACATCTGTGAGTAATTCTAAATTTATACGCGTGATGCGCAACATAGCGTCCCAACTTAATCCTGATGATATAAAATAATGTGCGGGATCCAATTTATAATTGTCCATGCAAATATTTCTTTCTGATTGAATATATATATATCACTATATTCCCCTAGCGATTGACACTCAAACAAATTCCAAACCTTTTCTGCTCTGTAATAATCTTCATCACTTACGTGACTATCTGAGAGTAGATCATAAAAACTTTCTTTACTAGGCAGTTTGGATGTGGAAAGACTTTCGTAGGAAGTTACGTAATTATATGGGAATATATCTTTCTGACGTATTAAATCAAATTTTTCACCTACGTAATATCTTCGAACTTCTTTACACTGTTCATCATCTAAATAAGATGATAATTTTTTCAAAGAGGAACTCAGAAATCGAAATGAATCTAAAAATCTCAATTTGTAAAACACTTTCTTTTTTTTAACCATTGCAATCGATAGTATCTCCTACATGTATTTTCTTAGAAAACGATATGTATTTTTCTTTATTTTGTGCAACAACATCTATTTCTTTTTTTTCTAGTGCTAGCGATTTTACAAATAAATGAGTGTCATAATTCGATAAGTTATGAAAAATAATTGGCACATATCGGGGTTCTTTATAATTTATATTACATACCATATGTGCAGCACCTCGATACCATCCGTGATCGTGATCGCGAACTTTCTCTTCAGGCGATTCTATTTCTTTTTCACATATACATATGACATATTCTTGCTTGCTTATAATTTACACGCTCTTCATTATCTAAAGGTCTCATTTCTACAACTCTACTTAAATAATTTTTATATAAAAATTAAACATCCGCTTCTAACTTTTTTATAAAAGATGTAGCTGTATTTTCCCCACGATAAAAACGCAATTTACTTAAATTACCATCAAAGCAACATTTTACATAATAGGAAAAAGAATATGGTTCATGTTCAAAACAATTTATAGAAAATGGTTTGGAAGGATGAGGTTCTGACGCATACGTCAGAACCTCATCAGTATTGGGGGGTTAGGCTATTTTAAAACCTATTTATGAATAGGTTTTAAAATAGACTCAAAATCAACATAAATAGCAAAAGAAATCTTAACTGCTTTTCCCATAATTTTTCTAAATACTAATTACTTCAACATATTATTTACATATATACGTTCAATAAATTAATACTATTCCAAATCATTAACATAATCTTCGGTTGCTAATATAATTGTTTCGGCATCGAAGTCAATGTCACTATAAATGTCTTCTACAATAATTTCTATTACATTTTCATATTCCCTTTTATCCCCATCCTGTTGTGCATCTTCGTCATCCGCTTTTTCGATCATTTCTCCATAATCATTACTTTCTTCTTCATATTCTGTATTATCTTCCATATCAATAATGCTTTCTAACATACTAGGTTCCAGAACATCACCATCATCATCACTATCCTCTATTCCAATCATTTCTAAAGCGTAAATTCTATCTAATAATTCGAAATCATGTTCTTAATACAACACCTATTTTCACTTATACCATTAACTTCAACTGTTATTGAAATAAAACCAGCACCAGCACCGCGCGTTTACTGTTGTTCAACTGAACTGGCAAATACAATTAACGATAAACTTGAATCAGTGGTAGGCATTACATCCGTTCTTCAATCGATTGTTTTATTATTATTAAAAACCCTATGTACTTTTATGGTGAAATATTTATTCAAATAGCGTGATGTATAGGATTGTAATTTCAATCATTCAGTAGAATGTTATATTGAATCTGTTTCCTATCTTATTTTGCATTAGTTTCCTTTAGTACTAAATGTGTAAAAAAATTCTTTGATTACACTACTATAAACTTTTCTAAATAACGGTAACTATTTCTTAGTATCTATCGCTATATCTGACGATGCTATTAAAGTATTTCGCGATCATTTACTAATTTTCGTGAAAGTCTTAATTTAAAAAGACGTAAATTGGAATTTCTACTCCACCTACAAGAGAGGAGGAAAGGAATTTTAAGCATAAGGGTACAGAGGATTTTTGTCGTCTTTTACAAAACTAGGAACGGTGCGACATACATACATATACATACATATATAGTACTTCACAGTAGTCCTTACATTCATAAATCTTTTTGAATATATCATAAAATATAAGTTAAAATTACGATGGCATAGATTGATCGTACGGAGTCACCAAGAAATTGTACATTTTACTCAAAAACTATTTGAAGTTAGCAAAACTAGTTTGTTAATTTACTGTAAATCGAAAGAATATTGTGATTATAAAATAAAGCGTACGCTTAATAAAACGAAAGTGTTCTAGAAAACAATTATAAAAAAAGAGTAAAAATCGGGTCGATATTGAGATAATAGTACCACAAAAGGATAACAAAATTCATAGTTTACATATTACCTATATACAATATAAATATATATATTAGTATATGTTTGAATCTTGAGTAAGGTTATGCTATTCCGAGCTCCGTTCGAAGAACAGCGTTTTTATTTTGTTTTTATTGTTGGAAACATCTGTCTGAATATTGACGGGTAAGGTTGTGTTTTTCCGAGCTCCGATAAATAAAGAATATTTTTGTTAATAAAAAGTTTGTTATAAAGATCACGAACGATAAGCATATAGTGGAATACGATGTGAAACGGTTCGCTATATATGTATATATTGGCGGCACCGATGTGGTAAATAATGTAGGTAATTCATATTTGCTACGTTAAGCAATACTATGGAAGTCTGCACTTTCCAACAAACACCTGCTGATGTGGTATTGGCCCAACAAAATCAGGCATTTTTTAATGAAAATCACATAAGAAATCTAAATGAACAAGCATTATATAATGCTTGGTTATCTGAAAAACAAGCCAGGGAAAAACTTGAACAACTTGTGTTACAAATGCAAAACAAATTAAAAGAGCTGCAGAACCAAATAAAAGATAAAAATGAAGAAGGAATAACAGCAAAAATAAACAGATAAAAAGCCAAACAGAGAATTGTACGGATGAAGAAGAATTAAACAGAGAAACCGAATAGATTAGAAGTAAAACCAGAAAAAAGCGAAAGGCAAGCTCTTGCCCCCAAGCAGATAAAAGAGATAAAGATAGTAAAATAGTTACTCAACCAAAAAATAAGCTACCGCCACCTGTCATAATCAATAAATTGAAAGACTATAACAGTTTGGGTGAAATTCTGAAAGGAAATCAAATAAATTACAAGGCAACTATGTTTTCGGGAGATAATATTAAACTCAACGCGTAAAATGAAAGCGGTTAGAGAAAACTAACGCGGGTTCTTAAAGGTGCTAAAATTGAATGGTACTCATTTGAAAACAAACGAACGAGACCAATTAAAGTTGTAATTAGAAAGCTACATCATACGTGTAAAACTGAACACAGTCTTGAGGAACTAAAAACTAATGGTTAGAAAATATTAGAAGTGAGACAATTGCTTAAATGGAAAGATAAGGAGTCGTTACCTCTCTTGGTGTTATGGTTTAGTAAAAACGAAGATATTAAAAAAATATATAGCATTAATAAAATATCACACATGAAAGTAGAGATAGAAGCTTTTAGAAAGCCCAAACTACTACCTCAATGCAAGAAATGTCAAGAATATGGTCATATTCAGAATTACTGCGGTAGAGAGGCAAGGTGCGTCAAATGCGCAGGTAAACACCATACAAAAAGACTGCCAAAAACGGAAAGATACGAAACCTAAATGCATTCACTGCGGAGGGGAACACCCAGCCAATTATAGAGGCAGTAGCTCAGCAATAGGTCTCCAAAATCTAAGAAACAAGAGTCGAAATAAGAAAACCCCAGAAGGGAGAGAAACTAGCACAGAGGATGAGACTGAACCCATATATCAGAGACAAGTAGAGGCGAATGTAACATATGCCCAAATTACAAAGAATAAAGTACACAAGGAAGACTCTGAGACTGATACTCCAATTCTAATGTTTCAGAAGATTAAGAACTGGATGGAAGAGCAGGAAAAAAAACAAGAAATACTTAGATTATCCAGATTAGAAAGCACAATTAACATCAAAACTAAACTGTAATCATGGCTAAAGAATTTAGAATCCTAGAATGGAACGTTAACGGACTCTTGCAACACCAACAGGAGCTATTAGTACTATTAAAAACTCGAATTATCGATATATGCTTAATCTCAGAGACACACTTTACGAGTGAAACATATATTAATCTGAAAGGCATACATCCACAGAACACAGCCAGAGGAGGAGTAGCCATTATAATTAAAGATAGTATAAATTATTAGGAAAAGGAAAATTACGAGACAGAAGCAATACAAGCTACGAGCGTATGCATCAAAACACAAAAGTATCCGATTACTATAATAGCGGCATACTTTCCGTCCAGGCATAATTTGAGAAAAGAAGAATATATTAACTTCTTCCAAACTCTAGTTGAGAGATTAATTACAGAGGCCGACTATAACGCCAAGAATACCCACTTGGCAGCGAGATTAACAACAGCTAAAGGCAAAAGACTCCGTCAAGCAATCTTACGACTAAATAGAAACCGGCATTCAACTGGTAAACCTACATATTGGCCGACGGACACTGAAAAAACTTACTGGATTTTTTGAACACAAGAAAAGTACCGACAAACTTTATACAGACACAGGATTTTGATGATCTATTGTCTGATCATTCACCTATTCTATTGACGTTAAGGGAAAACATAACAACTAAGGAATCTAACCCGACATTAACTAATAAGGTTATAAACTGGGAAGCCTTTAAGTTAGAGCTTAGTGAGGAGATCTTGTTGAACGTGCCAATCTACACAAAAGATCAATTGGAATATGAAGTAGAGAAATTTATGTTGGATATTCAAAAGACAGCATGAAATAATACACCAGAAATAAACAGAAAGACGACAAAAATTAATTATTCTATAGAAATCGTAGATCTTATAAAAAGAAAAAGGTTAGCTAGAAAGTTCTGGCAGAGATCCAGAACAAGAGAATACGAGAATAGACTGAATGCCCTCACAACACAACTCAAAAGAGAAACACTAAAACTTAGGAATGAAGCGCTAAATACTTACATCTAAGAAATACGATCAAAGTAGTGAATATTCACTTTAGAAAGTTACAAGGAGAATGAACAGATCTATAAAACACATACCACCGTTACGCAACGATGATGGAACTTGGGCAAGAACTAATAAACAAAAAGCAGATGCATTTGCGAATTATTTAAAAGACACATTTCAACCGCATGCAGAACAACTTAAAACGCAAGGTCAAGTAGAATCAATACCAAGAGCGTTAAACATAGCACTAACCACTTCCAAGGAAGTATTCAAAGGAATAAAGGAGAACATTAACAAAAAAAAAGCTCCAGGATTTGACCTGATCAGTGGACAGGTATTAAGACAGCTACCAAAGAAAGATATTGTGAAACTGACACATTTAATAAATGCAGCATTCAGATGAGAACATGTCCAGTATTGTGGAAAACATCCGAAGTTATCATGATACCTAAACTGGGAAAACCTATTAACAATGCAAGTTCATATAGACTGATATCATTGTTACCTTTAATATCAAAGCTGTTTGAAAAGTTACTGTTAAAAAGAATAAAAAAATTAATTGAAAAACAACTCATCCCTTCGCATCAATTTGGGTTTCGGAGTAAACACAAGAAGATGAGTTGTCTGAACTTAAAATAACAAAGGCAGGTGTTCCGCAATGAAGTGTTCTTGAACCAGTATTATGTCTATTATTATATATACATGTGATATCCCTGAAAAAGAAAATATCAAAGTAGCAACATTTGCGGATGATACTGCTCTTGGATATAATATAGAAGACACAACGGCCAGTCTCCAAGGCGCAATTAATGAAATAAGTGCATGGATGAAAAAACGGTATATAAAGACAAATGAAGAAAAATCTACTCATGTTAACTTCACCAATAGAAAAATAACTAATCTTCCAATGTAATTGAACAACACAATTCCACACCAAAGAATGGCCAACTACCTAGGCTTAAATTTAGATGCAAAACTGAAATGGAAGGAGCATGTTAAAAAGAAAACAACTGAGCTAAATTATAAATTAAAATCAAATTTGCATCGGGAACTCCAAGTGGCGATGGTGGAGGACGTGATTAGGAAGTTTGCCAGAAGCCTCGAGGAGAAGCTTCATGAACACACAAGTCAAGAAGCCCTACACCTACTAGTAAATCAGGATCTTGTTTGTAGGCTCAAAAGAACAAAACCTTTCAAACTAGTCTAGTGTAGTGCGAAGTGAATTAAAATAGTGAAAAGCAGAGAATAGTGCAAGTGTAGCCATGTGAAGGTTGTCTGCAAAAAATCTCCAGAAACTAGGATGGGTCGACGGAAACATTCATACTAAGTATTGATATAGTCATTTAGGACAATAACAAAATGTTAGTTAATCTCAAAGATTAGGTGCATTGTAAAAAATAATTTAAAAAAAAAACTTATACATAAAGATTCTCATTCAACCTTCTTACATTGATATACGCAATTTACGCCATAAATTCTTGATCTAATTATTATAAAAGAAAAAGCAAAGCATACTATTATATTTCCAACTTTTAACCTTATTATCTATCTTCAATGTACTTGTTAAAACAATAAATTAGTACTTACTTCGATAGCTTATACAGTCCTTAGATTTGATTGCTCCACATGTCAGTCAAAAATAGGTTAAAGAGAAAGTATGTCAAGATTATAGGCTCTGGATAAAGCCACAATCTTTAGCCTGCGAGCATGGTGTATTGTCATATTGAACTTGCACATCTTTAGTCAATTTTTCTGATTTAATCACTAAGGTTGATATATAACCCCTTTCCACATTAACTTTCGTAATTCTGTATACGCATTTCGACAACCAAGTTGTCATCATCAGCAGATGATTGCAAAGTGTCGCACCTGGTAAACCACGGCGGAAAATACCTGTACGAACACAAACTTCGTACGCGATCTGTACCGTTGAGAACCAAAATGTACACTAGTGTACATTTTGGTTGTCGAAATGCGTATACAGAATTACGAAAGTTAATGTGGAAAGGAGTTATATATCAACCTTAGTGATTAAATCAGAAAAATTGACTAAAGATGTGCAACCACAGGCTCCATCAACTTCAACTTCAATTTTTCTGATGTTTTTCTTTAACGATATTCCGAAATTTATTTAGGAGCTTAATACAGTATCGAGTATTACATTATGTTTCATCAGAAAGTTATAAAATGGACGTGCACAGTTGACAAGATAATGATTTAATGGTTTCTTATAATTGTTCAAAATATGCAACACACGTTTTTAAAGAACGACTGAATCTCACATCAAAAGATGTTTGTCTCACACAAAACTTTTTTTTCGCAACTTCGCAATACTAAAGAAATTAAATAATTCCATACGAATATTATTAAAATGGTATTTGATTTGAAAGTACATTTTATATTTTTTAGTTAAAAATAGAAATACTCGTCTATTTTAATTTTCTTGAAATATAAATCGTTCTTATTCTAGTACGACATTTACTTGTTGGTTGTAATAACCAATTAAGCAATTTTGTTCAAAATTTTAGTCACTAATGCTAAGTGCTTGTTCTGTCACGTAAGGGTATCTAAAAGCATTGTTTTGTTTTAAAACACTTTCCAACTTTCAATAGTAGTTCAATGTATTCTAAAACTGCATAAGTTGTACGATTATTATTATAATTATTGAAATATGCAGAAAATCTACTAATACTGATGTTAATAATTATGTATAAATATATAGTAGAGTTCTTTACGACTGGAAGCTATTGAAAATTGTTATTTTCTGCTATGCAGAAACAATATAATAATAAATAAAGATTTCTGCGCTGGAGAAGCCATCAGGCAGTGCAGCCTTAAGTACTTTAAGACGCCATAAATCATATTATGGAAACCGATTTAGTATTCTCAAAACCCGCCGTCAGGTTATTTTGAGACATGTTCATACATGCATAGTAGCAGCCGCGCCATGTCGATGGGCTCTGTTATTCATTAGCAGTGAGAGTCTAAAGTGCTTGTGATGGCATCGTCGTCGCGAAATAAGATAAGGGCAGTTTTGCATTATAATTTCATTCGTGGTTTAAACATAGACATTCGAAGAAATGACTCTTGCACTAAGTGATATTTATCCACATCGCACAACGATATTCAGGTGGTATAGAGAATTCCAAAGAGAAAATTTAACTGTGGAGGATGCTGAGAGGCCGGGAAGGCCACGAGTGTCAGTTACAGAGGAAGACGTTACTACTGTAAGGAAAATATTTGGCGAGGACAGGCGAGTGACTTACCAATAGATAGAGGGTGGGTATTTCAGGCCTAAATGCACCAGCAATTCGTTCGATTCTGCATGATCATTTGCACGTGAAAAAACTTTGTTCTCTCTGGGTGCCGCATCGACTGACTGAAGAGCAGACGACACGACGTGTGACTTGGTGCCGGAAAATGCTGAAGAGTTTAATAAGGGACAATCTCGGTATGTGAACAACATCGCGACAGCTGACGAGACTTACGATGTGCCGACCTAAGCTCAAAACAAAGTTTGGGTCTTTAATGATGAGGACACATTCGTAGTTGTCAGAAAATCCCAATCTGTAAAGAGGAAAATGATAGCTGTATTTTTCAAATCGAGTGGAATTGTGAAACGCGTCATTTTGGACACACAGAAAATAGTCACCTGGTTCCTCCATCCGATAATGCTCCAGCTCACCGCGCCAAAGCCTTCCCCGTATATTTGACCACGACAGGATTGCAATTTCTCAAGCACCCTCCCTACAGTCCAGATCTTTCTCCCTGCGACTTTGAGCTATACCCGCATGTGAAAATGAATCTGAAAGGGAGACAATTTTCAAGTGATGAGGACCTTCTGCGGGCTTGAGACAACAAGTGTGCTTTACTCCCTACTGAAACTAGGCGGAACAGATGTAAAAATTGGTTTCGGAGGATGGAGAGGTGTATTGAGTGTAGAGGAAATTACTTTGAAAGAACTAAATAAACAAAGCTGTGTTGCAAAACTTTCCTAGTACCCTTTGTATAACTGTATAATTAAATTTATAAAATAATATAAGTAATGTATTAATACTACTTGCATACTATTGTACAATACTGTACAATTCCAAGGTAGCGGTATATCAATTCCATAATAAAACCGATGAACCGATTGTTTGGAGCAAAACCGTAACAGTTTCTATAGCTTCTGGTGTATTGTCATCAAAATCATCTTTTATATGGAATAAGTACCTTCTTTCAATAAACATTATTTATTGAAGAATTTGGAATTTATAAAGTTGATTAACAGAAATAATTTAGGTCATTTCATGTAAATAATGGGTGTATATATTAATTGTATCGCGCGCTGTGTAATATGTAGCGTCGTCTCGCTGAAACCATATGTCTGCAACATTGAGGCACGAAAAAGTTAGAAAGCATGTTTCTGTACCGCTCACCCTTGACTGTAACGTTCTGATCATCATTATTTTTGAAGACACGTGAAAATCGCTTATTGGATGCACACTGTACGACGCCTTGCAGGATGGTTGTTATCGTTTAGAGTAAAGGTATTGCGAAAACGATCCATAGTTTCTCGAATTAACCGCTCTGATGGACAATTACGAGCTCTATAAAATGCACGTAATGCCCGATGAGTTTCTCTAATTGAACCATGTTTTTCATAATAAATTTGAACAATTTGCAAACGTTGCAAAGACTTGATTACGGATTCTATAAAGACGGAGAAACTAAAAAAAATTGTGTAGTGAATGTATTAGTACGCACTTTAGAAAGTGATATGACTTCGTTTCCTCTTCTTTTATGCAGTAAACTGTTACAGAAAAACACAAAATGCATAATGCAAACTATAAAAATGCTGTTGAGAAATTTCGTGTATCGCCAACACAAGTTATAATGTTGGTTAGAGATGGCTCCCCCGACATGATTAAAGTCGGCAAAATACTAAGACAGTCTTTTACTAAAATGATTCACGTAATATGTTTGCTCCATCTGGTAACAAAGTACATTAGAAACAGTTATCAAAAAATAGGTAAAGTAATGGAGTCTACACACAGTGACATTTCGACAACTTAGTGGTCGAAATACGTATACAGGATATGAAAATTAATGTGGAAAGGGGTTATACATCAACTTTCAGTGATCAAATGCAATTTAATTGATTTAAAACCTTACGGCCCTGTATTGTCAACATTTCCTTAATCTAGGAGGTTATCCTTACATAATCTGCTAGTTGATTTTTTAGTTAATATTTTGGAATTAATTTAACGTTTTATTTACTTACTTCTCATTTTCTTATTTTGTAAAGTATTCTTTTATTTGTTTACCTGCGTGAGTCGATTAAGTGATCGATCGTATACATATTAGTTTCATAAATTCATTTACTTCAGGTATACGTACAACTACTTATTTTTTATTTTACAATTATTCTAATTATCTTTTACATTATAAACTGTTTTGGATTGATTTTAAAAATCATTACTGATATTTTCAAATATACCCTCAGGATTATTCTAACGCCATTTAGGACTTCATAGCGTCATCTTGTCATTATCGTTATTAATATATTATTTCCTTCGTTGTTACAACAATTAATTAATTTCAGTCATTTTAATTTCGTCGTACCTGTCTTCCAGGTTATTTTGAGTCATTTTATAATTAGTTGAATTTTAATAAATGATCTCGTAAAGTGTTGTTATTCCATCTTTCCCCATTTCTTACGATTAGTACGATATATATCGTGTGAAGGCACTATTAAAGTGCTTTTGTCAAAATTTCGTTTAAAAGCTAAGGACAGCTACAAGCTAACTAAAATGTTTCTGGTGATGTGAATTAATATTTTTAATGTGAATTTGTGAAAATAATTTTTCGCTTATTAGATTGACTAAATACTAATTCCCGAAATTATTTCGGGTTGCTATAAGGGTGTATTGAAAAGCAAATCGAACAAAAGATTTCACGGCTACGAATTTCCTCCATGGTACTCCAAGTCTATAAGAAAAAATGAAAACGTCTTCTATCATAATTCATCGTATTGACAGGAAATTGAACAAGCTCTTTTTGTTCCCGAGGTATTTGCTATCATTTGGACGAAAATGTTCGTTTTGAGTCCGTAACTCCGGAACTTCCTTTGAAAAGTGGTTATTCCTTTGGTGTTTACTTACGCACCATGGTACGCTTGCTACGCTTGTTTAAACCGGAACTTTTTATTTCATTTCGTTCCCGAAATATTCACTATCATTTGGACGAAAATGTTCGTTTGGGATCCGTAACTCCGAAACTTACTTTCAAAGGTGATCGGTTTTTTAGTGCCCACTTATGTATCACGACACACTTGTTGCGTTCGTTTAAACCGGAAACTTCCATCTTTTGTCGCTTCCAAGAAAATGCTCGTTTTGTGTCCGTAAAAAGTTTCCGTTGCTTATAAAAATTATCTTCAGAACGCGCAAGGTATGTTCTGGCATTGGCTAGCAATTTATCGAATTTAAACGAAATACCTCCACAATCCCTGGCAAAATGTACTCTAAAAACACACAGTGTGATAAACAACAGGATGTAATAGATGCATTTCTTGAAACTTTTTTATCGGCATTTTGTTCACCATTATTTATTCGTCTTTGCTTGATAATCAAAACAACTGCAATTGCTAATATTGACATTAGTGATGTTGGTGAGTGCGCTGTCAAGGATTATGCTTACATGTTTTCTGTATCTTTATCAAACTTTATTAACTTGGCCTTGCGTACTTGTGAGTTTCTAAATGCATGGAAAATTGCTAGAATATGTCCAATCTTTATGAACAGAGATGCCACCAACGTCTTGAACTGCAGACCTATAGCTATTCTGAGTATTTTTTTCAGTTTCTTAACATGTGCTGCGCAGCATTATAATGAAGGACATTCGATTGTTTAGTTCATCTTTTCAATATGGATTCATGACTGGGCGTCCCACTTCAATGAATCTCGCTATCATCGCATAGGAAATGGCCAAAGAACTTAGTAGAGACGGTTAACTTGATGACACACTGCGTGGGCATTTGGTGCCATCGACATGTGATACTACTCCAGAAAGTAAGTGTTCTTTGTCTCTCCAATGCCTTGTGTTTTGTTGCAATGTTGTTCTAGTTATCTACAGGACAGGAACAATTACGTCTATTATAATAGATATGGATCAAAACCCCCCACCTCTACCTCGAATATGCCGCAGGTCCCTAACTTTAGATCACTGCTTCTTATCATCTTCATCAATGACCTGTTAACATTGTGCAGCAGTTGCCTATGAAGATGATCTTAAAATCTATTGTTCTACTGGTATTAAGTGATTACATACGGCAACGAATTGTCGCATAATTTTATTTGCAGTGGAAAATCTGGTTTTCAAATGTCATATAAACCGAATCGTCCTATCTGACGATTATCTGTGACTTTCGTCAGATAGGACGATTTGGTCTGGGTGTGGTTATGAAATAAAATGTAGTACTTACGACTTTTAAATTATTCAAATGACGGTAACAAAGTTCTCTACATTTATTATTCATTTTATTACTAATACCTTCCCCTTCATAAAGAATTGTCCTTGAAACTTGAGAAAACTTATCAGACAATGAAGAAATCATAAAGGGTCTATTTTTTCGAACTTTTACATCCACTTTCTGTACTATCTTCAGTAATGACCGACGGTCGTCCGCTACGCTCCTCAACGTATACATTAATACAGCCATTTTTAAATGCTCACTAATCTGCCGATGAATTTCGACGACTTTCGGGCCTTGTATATACAGGAAAGGAATCATAGCGCGTATTATATACAGCATATATGGGTGTGGTTATAAAATATAATGTAGTACTTACGACTTAATATATATATATTATTCAAGTGGAGGTGACAAACTTCTTTACATTCATTATTCATTATATTACTAATAGCTTCCTTTCTTATTAGTTCGTAAGTCTAAAACGTGAATATAATCTTTCTAAAATATGTAATCCTTAACAATTAATATATAATAATATAATATATATAAAATATGTAGTGTAAAATATTTACAATATTTTCCTAGTTATATTCACCACCCAAGGTAAATATTTCGATACCTTAGTATACAATGAAAATTGATTAGTATCGCAACCGATTTTGGATTTCACCGTCAAACTGACGACTCCCCTCAGAAAGTAGTGCTTTCCATCTGATCTAAAGTAAAGTCCTCCGCCACTATCGCCTGTACATACATTTGTATCTGCGAAGAAGAAAAGTAATGATAGAATAACTGCAATTTAGAATGATCAAACAAATGAACAAAAAAAAATATTATTGCATATGATGACTGTGAGTTAAAAACATTTTTCCACATCTGGTAAATTCAAAGTCTCTTTTTAATACCTGTACTGGAATTTAATCTTAATACACTAAAGTGTACCTAATGAAATAAAGAGATACACAAACTGATTGCGAAGCTTACCATGCAAAGTCCTCACTGAAGAAAGCTAGAAGAATCTGGAAGACAATACACTGTTCTTTCAAAAACTCGAAAGTTTTGGAAATTGTTGATGAACCCCAATTGTTTACCCAAATTTAAAGCTAAACAAATTGGGAGAGGCATGTTGCTTTCAGTTGAAACAATAAGTTAAAGTTTTAACTGTAGTAAACATAAACAGACACGCAGGAAAATGTCCAATTACAATTTCTCTATAGTTCAATATATGTAATGGAAACTGATGTGTACGTTATTTTAATTACCAATACAAAAGCAGTTGATTGTTGAAGTCGTTACTTTGCAAAATTCTATTATACGAAGAAATAAATAAAGCTAGGTTATAAACAGGACATTATCGAAATTCGCTCGATAATGGTTTTACAGATGAAACTACTCGCAGTTAATATACATATTTACTTATAGTGTAAAATTTAGACGGTGTTTCATCTATTCTATAATTTTATTTATTCCTCCAGTACAATAACGATTAGAAAGTTAATCTATAATAGTAGCAACCAATGCTCTCAAATATATAAATTTGTTTGACGATGTGTATTAAATTTTTTAAAAGCACTTACATTGTAACTACTGTTAAAGAAATCCCTCGTCTTGGTATAGTAAACCGCGTAGTACTTATATTTATTAATAAAATGCTTTAACACAGAGTTGCGTTGTAGCACGTAAATCACAAATTTTGAAATCGTTAAGACTTGAACATGGCGAATTTGTCATTTATAGACACAAAACACAGTAAAGGGGCTACAGTTTGACCTTTGATAATACGCGATTAAGCAATGGCAAAGTACATTTGTATTTTTGTAGAACAGCTCTCATTGTAAATATCTTTTTCAAAATTGCAACTCCAGGGATACTTTCTTATATTAACATTTAGACAATGGCCTTCTTAACACTTACTGTTATCTTTGTATCCAGCACATATTTTATCAGTTGCTACATATTGATGGCTAAAATCTTCTGGAAGATTTTGAATGCATACGTCCTTGGGTTGAAATGGCACAACTAGCTTCTTTAAGACTTCACTTCGAGATCCACCCTCTTGAGTATATCCCCAACCTGCAACCTATTACAAATATTTGAAATTATGAGGCATGTATCAAACGTTCGCATTATATGCACACTTTTGTTTTTATTTGGCTGTAAATATCGTCGACTCAAACTGCATTAAAAATGACAGTTGGAAAAGATTTGAATCTTTTCCCACGTTATGCATGATGTATGGTAAACATGCAGCAAAATGTAAAGAGCCATTTTTGAATTATTTTAGGAGAAATTACAATATATTATCGTTATGAGTTTTCAATAATCGCTTCCCTTCGAAGATACAGAGTTATAATAATTTTTAAGAAACACGACATGAATCAAATCTTCCCGTCTCGGTATTGTAACTTACAAATAGCCCTATAGTAAAAAAAATTATGAAATTTAGGACAACGGTTGTGAGGTGTTACATTTTTAATAGTCACGAGCAATCTAACTAAGATGCGCTGGTCCTCAATTAAGCATGAACCGCATTTGGTTTCTCTTTAACAATGGTATATTCTTTTTTAGCAACTCTGTAAGGGTATACTTCAACAAATTTCGACATCACCTGTAGGTCTTCTTGATGTAAATTCCGCTCCAGTTAGTCAATCACCTACAACTGCAACTGAAACCGTCAATAAAAATTGATGTTAACAACGATCTTCATGTGTTATATGGGCTTTTCTGTGATCGTACATTATGTTTGTTATCGCGTTTTTTTCGAAATATTTGTTTTGCTGGAGCGCGTTGAATATGGTATGGATATAATAATTGTTGCCTCAAAATGTTCAACACAGTCAAATTACTTACACTCCAAGGATTTTTCAATGTTTATGCTAGAAGTATGTTGATCTTCTACCATATTGAGCACATTTTCTTCCATTTCTACTGTGTTCTTACTGACATGAGCCTTCCTAGATCATTATTACGCATCAATTTGTATGTCTCTTCAAAACATTGATGAAACATAACGATTGTGAAATCCTTCACTGTACAACCACCTAGCGTTTAACACAAATCCATTAGCAAATTAATACGTCAAATCTATATTAGATATCTCGGCATTCGTATAGCAGTTCATGATGAATTGAGAATTTTACTTACTAAAATCGGAGAATTGTCAAAGTTTGGAAATGATAGTTCGCAAGATGCTATCATCAATATATGTATAAATGGCAAAACTGTTTTTTATTAACACTACACTAATAATTTAATAAGTACCAATCATCAATTAATAATCCCTTATTATGTATCACAGTGGTAAACTTCACAGTAAGAAGGTATATAACTGAATAATTAGGTGGTAAGTAAGTATTATACATCATGTAGATAAGTAAATGATCTCGAAAACGGTGCAGTTTCTTACATGAATGCACTTCTTAAAAATATTTTTCAGAAACTATTCGTTAATGCACAGAGCCACATTGTTTGTTAGAAGACTGAAGAAAAGTGCTTTCTTTTCCCATAACGATATATTTTTCATATAAATGTTTTCCCGTGTGTTTGTGATGAAACAATCTGTTATTGCTTATTCGACTATATGTATTTGTCTGTATACGTCGGTTCGGAAAATAAAACCGAAGTCACTTCAATCTGATCAATACCTTAGGCGAAACTATATAAGTATACGTTCTTTCGTAAATCTTAACACAAAAGTCACGAAAATATACTTACTATTCCAAGTTGTCCAACAGAGAGATCGAAATCTTCGTAATTATTCTCCCAGTCAATACAAACAGGCTGAACTTCTAGAGATACAAAATATTTCCCCTCCACCTCAATTAAAGCGATATCGTCACGGTGTCCTGTAATCTGTCCCTTGTAATCTTCATGAATGTATAAGTTTCTTATCTAGAGCAAATAATAACTAGAACTTGAGTTTCGTTTTACCACAATAATGTGAATGAAACAGCGTACCTTTTTTATTTGTGATCCTGGTTCCTCAGTGTCAATATTTCTGTAATATTTACCCGCAATTATAGTGTAATCGTCTTTGTTCAAATGAATTCCCTTGGAAGTGGTGAAACAGTGCCCAGCTACATATGTAGGAAAAGTCATATTAATAAAATGAATAAAATTGGAAGAGAGAAAAAAATGAAGAATTTCTTTTTCGGGTAATGTCAGCCTAATATTAGCCAGTAAATTCGAGAAATTTAATTATAAGATTGCATTTTATAGTCAATAATTGAAAATAATATTTAGCGATCAGTAAATTAGTCTGATGATTACAATAATTCAGTTATAGAATAAGGTACAACGGTTATCCTAAAAGGCACGTGGGTTAGAAGAAGAATGTACCAGTTAGTTGAAATACGGAAATACTCCAACTTGGCTACTCACTTGATAAATAGCGAACACACATGCTCAATAAAAAAATTTAGAAATTTTACATGTAGAGAAAAAACGGTTATAAACTATAATAAATATTCTAGAAACCTATTATTTAAACAAAGAAAGTGCAAAATACCGTTAATTAACCCACAAGTCATAAAATCTCTTCTCGTCTCGCTTAGTGGAAAGGGTATCGTTAATTTCGAGTATTTTATCGAAAAATATTGGTAACAGATATATAAGATTTCATTGCCAAAATTTTTCATTTTGACTTTATTTTCCGGACCGCAAAGTAGGTCAAATTCACATAGAGAACTGCATTTAAAAAAATATATTTTAAGAAAATATGTCAAATATTTTAATTATTTGTTTTACCAAGAGCGCCGGTACAACAAATACTATGACGCTTACTTTTCCTTAGGAAATTTTTTCAATCACTTTCGCAAATATTTTAAGAATTTAGAAGGACTTTAAGTTAGTATTAAATATGATTAGTATATGTTTCAGTAATAGTAGATATGTCAAACTAATGACAATCTACTAACTGAAGAAGTTATACCTGAGAGCACGTAATATCTGGAAATAAGTGACCCTCCACAGACATGTTCACGTTTATTGTAAATAGCAACCATCCACGGGTATTCGTTAGGAAGTGCTTCTGTACCTCCTATTGTCAATGTAGTTACATCTACTCTTTTGGTGCCGCATTCTGAAATAGGGAAATATAGTAGTTTGTTAATTTCACTGGTAAAATATTGAACCCAATTTTGAAACAATATATAAAAGTGGTCTTTACTCTAAATATTCAAGTTCCTAGTAAATATGTTATTATTATTATTATTATCCTTCGCCTATTTCCAGGAATTTTCTATCGCGTTTGAAACTTTCCTCTACATAGATCAATTCCCAAAACTTTGTATGTGTTATACACATTCCCCGTGTGAGGTTTCTTTATTCAGTTTAATATTTGGATATGATAAATGAAAAGCATTAGTTCCCAGAAAGCCCTAAACATCACAACACAATTTTGTGAGTAAGTTATTTCTTTTAATTTTATCTTAATTTTAGTATACGTTTTCTCTTCTGCCATTTATTAATCCCTAATTATCTACAAAAGTCACTTTTAATTCAATAAATTTCTTTAAACACATTTTAAAGACTAGAATAGTCTACATTATTACATTTCGGTGTATACAGTGTCATTTCGTGTTGCCTTTGTAATGAACAAGTGATAATCACGGGCCACTAAATCAGGTCAATACGGTGGCTGATCAAGTTGTTCCCAGCCATATTATGCGATGAGATCTTGAGTCCGACGAGCCAAGTGTGGACCGGCATCGTCATAAAGAAAACATTCACCTTACTCAGCATACCATACTTTTGGTATTGGATTACACGACGCATTTTAGTTAAGATGTCACAATACATCTGGTAATTTATTGTGTCACCCCGAGGCAAAAAATCCACGAACAATATTCCCTGCTTATCTCAAAACACGAGTTACATGATCTCGTGTGCTGTAATTGTTTGCTTGAACTTTACTTTCTTGGGTGATGTTGAATTCCATTCGATTACTATTTTTTTTTCGGTGTCACATGTCACCAGCGAAAATTTGGTTAACAACTCATTACCATTACCACAACACTGTTCAAGGAAGGTCAAAGCACTGGCGGCACTTGATTTTGTGAATCTTATTCAGCATTTTCTGTACACAGCGTAATCACAGCTTACGATAATGTAAAGGGATTGACACAATTTCATATGGAGTAGTTCTTAAAATTGAGGAAACATATCAGATAATGACGAAACCGTAAAAGGTTCGTTCTTTAAAATTTTTGCATAACTAACGGTCGTCCTCTACGCTCCTCATAATAAACATTAATACAACTAATTTTTATTGCTCTAATACATTTCGTACGCTAACCATTTCATAGCATTCCCTCGCAAGCGAGCAATTTTTCTTGTGTTCCACTAATCTGCCGATGCATTTCGACGGCTTTCAGGTCTTGTGCATGCAGAAAAGAAATCAAGCACATATTGCACGATCGGCAGAATTTTCAATTATCCTAAGCACGAATACTTCTGTACAGTCTCTGAAGTATCGTGCGTGCGATTAGTCAAAAGTAGGTACTCTGTGTGCATGCACGGACCGACAACTCTGCCGCTGCAGCGGCAATGTTTAAAAACAGTACCTACTTAAAGAGCACACCTCATACATAGATGATATATGTGGTATAATAGTATGTCCTGTGTTACGCCCCTCTACACACTAGTGTAGATAGTAATGGGCAAAAGTCCGTATTTCCTACTTGTATAACATTCTAAGCTCCTTATATAGCTGGAACAAGTTAGTAAATTGGAGAGCTATAGCTGGAGAGAAGCTAGTAAATTGGAGATCTAAGCACGTATTGTAAGTAGGAAAACTTCACTGTAATACTGACAATTCTAATTTATTGAACACTCGCTAACCATTTGTTAGTGATGCTATAGATTTGATACCAATGTTAAAGTTCCCAATCTTATATAGTAAAGGATAATAACAAACAATAAGAAATTTATACACCTAATTTAGCTGATGTGTTACGTCGACTACGTATTCAGTTCACAGGTCGCCAGTTATTTTACACAAAAATTAAAACGCGAGTGACTACATGAGCCCTCGATGCTTCAAAGACTAACCACTACCGCTGAAAAAAAAACTACACAATCAATTACTAGCCTATGATCATATTAAACAGTAAGTGAAAAGCAAATCTTGAAAGATAAAATCGACTATAATAATTAGCAAATGTGTACGTTAAAGCTATTAACGGTTTGTAAACAAGGACTTATTAATTGAACTATATAATTGACAAATTGTGACGTTATTACTATTGAAATACGTCGATCAGGACAAATTAAATAATTGTATATCTAAGAGCTTGGCAAATGATAATTTCACTACTATGGAAATGTGTCTATAATGACTAATTCGAATAATTAACGTGTCTATGTACATGGCAAATGGTAACCTTATCACTAGTGAAATGTATTCGAAATGGCAAATTAAATAATGATGACGGCTATAAGCTTGACAATTTATAACGTTGTTACTATTAAAATTTATATTGGGTCTGGGAAAAAGTTCGTGGCGTTTTTCTCGATAGATGGCATTGGTTGCCGATAACTAAAGAACAACAAGTCACAGCGACACCACCGACGGCTCGTTTTTTAGATGATCTTCCGAACGTTAGTTTGAGCGTAGAAACATTGTAATCGGTGCAGTGGTTGGAAAGTTATTCGCACTTGAAAATGGAGAAGAATAATGAGAAATTTCGCTATATTCTGCAATATTATTAAGGTAAGGGGAAGAACGCTGCGCAGGCTTGTGATAAAATTTGTGCTGTGTACGGTGAGGGTACTTTATCGAAATCTGTTGCGCGGAAATGGTTCGCTCGCTTTCGTTCTGGAAATTTCAATGTGAAAGATGAGTCACGCTCCGGTCGTCCAATCACTGAAAAATCTGATGAAATTCTTGAAAAAGTCCAACAAGATAAGCATATCAGCAGTGTCGATATTGGCATGGAGCTAGGCATTAACCACAAAACTGTTTTGAACCATTTACACAAAGCTGGTTACAAAAAAAAGCTTGACGTATGGGTTCCTCATGAGTTGAGCGTGAAAAACATGATGGACCGAATTAACATCTGCGATGCGCTGCTGAAACGGAATGAAATCGAGCCGTTTCTGAAACGTTTAATAACCGGAGATGAAAAATGGATTACGTACGATAATCGGAAGCGTAAAAGATCGTGGATAAAGGATGGTGAGCCGTCACAAGCGTTCGCTAAGCCAACATTGACGCCAAAAAAAGTGATGCTGTGTGTATGGTGGGACTGGAGGTTAATCGTCCACTACGAGCTACTTCCAACTGGTCAGACATAATTCTCAACTCTACTGTGCACAACTAGAGAGATTACGCCAGGCAGAAAACGGCCCGAATTGATTAATAGGAAAGGTGTTGTCTTCCATCATGACAACGCCCGACCACACACTTCTTTGATGACCCGTCAAAAATTGAGAGAGTTTGGTTGGGAAGTTTTGATGCACCCACCTTACAGTCCGGATATAGCACCCTCTGACTATCATCTGTTTCGATCTCTGCAGAAGTCTCTCAATGGAATTAAGTTGGTTTCAAAAGAAGCCTGTGAAAACTACTTGATTCAGTTTTTCGACCAGAAACCACAGAAGTTTTTCACCGATGGGATCATGGATCTACCAAAAAAATGGCGAAACATTGTCGATAATAATGGAGCATATTCGGTTTAAATGAATTCGTCCACGCGCCATGCGGGGACCAGTTGAATTTTACTGAAAAAACGCAACGAACTTTTTCCCAGACCTAATATAATACATAAAACTAGGCTACTGTCTCTAACTGACAGTCTCTTTGCCTCCAGACGTTGAGTCATACCCGAACATATCTCGATCCTACCATGATTGATTCAGCTATTCAAGGATGGGGATGAGTTGCTTGGTTCTGTAAATTACTTCGTAATTGAATTCGCACCACCTTGTCTAGTCTGATAGAATATGATTGACAACGAGGACCCAAAAAACTACCTCATACGCAAGGACCATAAGTTCAAGGTAAAATGAGAGGAAAAAAGAAAACCCAGGGATTCAAATTTTATACGTCAAATTATAACTAAGGTAGTTAATGAAGCAAAACAAAGCAAACTAATCCAAGATAGTCGCTCTGTTCCACATAGATTCCACAAACATCGTTGGTCGAAAATTTGAATTGGCAATTAATGCTCCAACATTATGTTGAAAGAAAACCATTTCATTAAATAAATACACAATTAAGTAGTTAGGAAAGTACTTAGAATAAGCTTAATGAAAGATATACAAAAGAGGCGAAAGCGACATTTAATCAGGACAATTAAACAAAAACAGTATAATAAAGCAAACCGATACTCCCTACATAGCCGACATAATAACCTCGTTCCAAGTTTTCTAAAGGGCGTTAGCATGTCGTTTTAAAATAAAATAATTGTTTCCTATAATAAATTTTAAAAGGGAAACTTTTAAAACAAGAAAATGCGACACGGGACCGTAATAAAGTGAATTTGATAAAGGGAAAATCGTAAAATATTAAAAGAACGTGATATCTGTTTATGGATATGAAAGTTAGTTAAATTTAAAGTTCACAAAAAATTAGTACTAAAATATACGGTGAGGTACATAAAATATGGGCAAAATCATAACTTTACAAACTAAATCATATGACAAATAGTGCCGAAATAAATGGTAAAATAAGCACGTAACACCTTATTAAATATTAATTTGTTAATTTATTTAACAACAATATAAGTCCATGAATAAAGTGTCCTTATAACATACACAACTCCAATATCTTATATGTATGTATTACTTGCTATCAGTTTATGAAAATAAGTAAGAAAAAAGGACTATTACGAGGGAGCGTTTTTATATTCGCGGAACGGGGGACAAGGGGTGGAAAAAAAAAACCATATTATTTTTCTTTTTCAATATATTCACCTGCAAGACGGATACACTTTTCACATCTTTCAATTAATTTATTTATACCCTCATAAAAAAACGATTTCTCTTTATCTGCAAAATACCCCGAAACTGCCTCCTTGACTTCATCATCGGCAGTAAATTTTTTACCCCGCAGCTCTTTATTCATTTTCGGAAACAGGTAATAATCACTCGGGGCCAGGTCTGGGCTTTAGGGTGGGTGATTTACAAAAGCCCACCTTAAAAGGGCAACGCAATGCGGTCTACGGGCGCGTTGTCGTGCAAAAGCAGAACACCTTTTGTCAATTTTCCCCGTCTTGTCTCTTTAATGGCTTCTTTTAGTCGCTCTAATATTGAAGCGTAATATTCTCCGGTTATAGAAACACCTTTATCTTTAAATCAAAAAATATTCCTTCCGAGTCCCAAAATACCGTTGCCATGAGTTTCAAGCTGATTGTGACACTTTAAATTTCTTGGGAGGTGCTGTGTCCTTTTTATGCCACTGCATGGAGTCTTGTTTGGACTCAGGTTCATAATGATGAACCCAAGTTTGTCTACATAACAATTCCACTCAATATGTCATCCTTGTCTTCATTACAGAGGTCCAAAAATGCACGCGAACACTTACGCGCTGTTGTTTTTGCGGCGGCGTGACATTCTACCCATCTTGCGCTGACCTTAGACATGCCGAGATGATCGTGTAGGATTTTAAAAATTGTTGTATCGGATACTCCAACCATATCTGAAAGTTGTTTCTTTTTGTCGTCTTCGAGTAAATTTGTTCAACTTTTTGGATAAGTGCTGGCGAGGTCAACACAATATGCCCGGCCTCGGGTCGCTTTCAAGGGATTCCCTTCCTTGTTTAAATAAACTATGCCACTTGTACACCATGGTTTTTCCTATGACAAATAGTGCCGTAAACCAATAACATCTAAAATTAACTGATTTTCCTTGTCTGGTAAGGAACTTTATAACGGCACGATATTCGATTTTTTCCATATTTCACTTTTCACTCCTGATTGTGTTACTTGGTACGATAGCTCAAAGACTAACTGTCTAATAACATGAAACTCCATATCTAATCATATGCTATATATTACCAATGCGCCCATCAGTTTATACAATAAGCTCATTCCGAAAAAAGGACTATTACAATTAGTAAATTAAGAGATTAATTGAATATTTGTTTAACTTATAATTTAACTTGATTTAATATTAACATCTTATATAGTGAGATAGGATTATTAGGTCAGTATTCTTTAATTGTTATATAAAATGATTTTTTTGGTCGACAGTGTCTGTGATCAGAATATATTTACTGTCACGATCATCGTAAACGTCGTACTTATCATAAATATCTATAAACCTCCTTCTATTTTTTAGCCAACAAATGCACTGCACATTGACGACTCTACTTTCATAGCATACAATATCTGCAACAGTCATCATAATTTATTGGATTACGGGAACAATGAAGAACGGCGAACAGTTTGCTGACTGGGCCGAAATTAACAATATTCAACTTGTTTTTAATGCCAAAAAAAACAACTTTCTTCTGGAGAAGATGGCTCAAAATTAGTTAACATCAATTGGTAGAGAGTATAGCTACCTTAAAACTATTGTTTTTAAGTTTTCTCTAAATTTAATAATGAAGTAGTTATACGAGGTTAAACAAATTGGAACAATTTATTTTTTTGCAAATTTATAGTAAGCTGTAATAAAACAGAAGCGCTAAACCAAATCTGTTGTTCCTGAGATACCTATACAGAAAATTTATTTCGTTTTATATGGATAACACACTATAATATCATTTTCAACTGTTATGTTAAGAAAAACAAGAAACTCAATTCTGACAAAAGATGTAATGAGCTTACACTCAACTGTATTGTGTATAGGATATGTATTGATTACTTACCTAAACTACATGGTATAAATGGTGGATCCCATCTTCCATTTTGGCATTTATAAATTGGTCTAATACCAAAAGAAGCGTAATACGGCTTACAGACTACGACTGCTGTAGCATTAGTAGGTGGCTCTTTGCAACTTACTGATCTACCGTCAAGTTTACAACGTATATCTTCAGATTCGGAGGACGAGAGGGAAACACATGAGCCTAAGGTAACAAATAAAGTATTCAAACAATTTTTTTACATTTAGCTGCTTTTCTGTTTATATTAGATTGGCATTAAAATGGACATATTTTATTTACTAACGCCAAATGCCATGCAGAATGCTATTCGCAAAAGACCTATTTGTTTTTAGCCCACTATATTCGACAAAAGACCAGATAGTATAGTAACTGATGTTCCATCGCTTATATGTTACAGTATTCAGAACTCGCTGCTTATTTTTTATCAGTCACTGAAAATGTCCCTTGCAACAACGCTTACATAGTAGCTTGTGTTTTTAAGCTACAACATTTATTGAATCACAATAGAAGGAAATGACAATAACAAACATTGAACAAAATATTTACTATAGACTGTCTCAACCTTATTATGTAGTATACGATGCAATATCAATTTTGTGTCTCTATTCCCTTTAGTAATTTATAAATAACGCTATCATTATTTCCGGTTGCAGTGTTGCAAGTTGTAGTTTATTATAGTAGGCAACGTAGGTAACTATATAGTCGTATTGACTATATCAGAGTTTTCATTGTGTGTTTATATTTGTGTATTCACCATTAAATTGTTTGTAGTTGTTATTAAATCGTTCTTTTTAGAACGTAGACTTCCTTTTGCAAACGTTTGTGTAAGTATATATATTATTTGTAATTCTTACAAATATGACACGTAACCTATACCTTTTGTTATAGTTTTTACTTGGGTTTTTCACTGCGCTAATGGAGCCTGCAATTAAAAAGCGACGTTAGGGAGAAAATTGTAGATGCAAAGAAAAACAGATGATAATGAATGTTTTTCGTTATTTTAATGGATCTATGAACGTAACAGCTGCCGTTCAAGAAGCAAGCAGAGCTTTAGGTTCTTCAGAACGTACATTATACAACGTAAAAAAGGAACAACAAAAGGGTCCATTATCAAGTCCTAAGATACCGAAGACAAGAAAAGGTGCACAAGTAAATGATCGTCTTTATACATATGATGAGAACACACAAGCTGTTATTAGATCTAAAGTGCATGATTTTTTTGTGCAGAATATACCGCCTACTTTAAATAAAATTCATGCTGTTATCAATAATAATGATGATCTCCCTAACATTTCACGTTCAACTTTGCACAGACTGTTACATGATATGCGTTTTGAATTTTGCAAAGTTGGGCGAAAGAGTATTCTCATCGAGCGAGATGATATCATTAGATGGAGGCATAAATACTTGCGAGACATAAAGAAGTTTAGAAAAGAAGGTACAGCTACTTTATACCATAATCTTTTATACTTTTCGTTTTAATTACTGTTATTTCTAGATAGAACTATAATATATACTGATGAATCATGGGTGAATACTGGGCATGCAGTAAATAAAACATGGACAGATACCACAATACAAAGCAATCGACAAGCTTTCATAGAAGGACTTAGGGTTGGACTAAAATCACCAAGTGGTCTTGGACCGCGCTTTGCATTAGTGCATGTTGGTAGTAACAATGGTTTTGTTCCGAGGGCTGAATATATGTTTCTCTGTAAAAAAAAACACTGCTGATGTCCATAATAAAATGGATGCGGACACATATGAGTCTTGGTTCGTCGAGAAACTGCTTCCTAATATACCAGACAATTCTCTGATAATCTTGATAATGCTTCATATCACAGCAGAAAAATAGAAAAGATCCCGACAACAACTTGGAGAAAAGACCAAATCTTTGAATGGCTTGCAGAAAAACATACCCACTGATAAGGATATGTTAAAAAGAGACTTACTGGCTTGCGTGTCAGAAGTTAAGTCTCAATATAATAAAAACATGATTGATGAATATCCAAAAGAACAGAGACATGAAGTTCTTCGCCTACCCCCATATAATTGTGAACTTAATCCAATTGAAATGATGTGGGCACAGGTTAAGCACTATGTTCAAATGAATAATGCTACTTTTAAAGTAAAAGATATGGGAGAATTAATTGCGAGAGGTTATAGAAATGTGACAGCTGATAATTGGCAAAACTACATTAATCATGTAAAAAATATTGAAAATAGTATGTGGATGGTTGATATGTTGCAAGATGATGTAGAAGAATTTGTAATTCATGTAACACATTCATCTTCAGAGGATCTAACAGCTTCTTCAGGTGACTAAAAGTAAGACTATCTTCTACATGTTATTATTATTTTCATTAATTAATTTTCCTTTTTTAAATATACTAATCTAATTGTGCTTTGTATTCATATAGATTTCTATGGAAGATTAATGAGGAGAATGAGATAGTGGGACAAGTAGGATTACAATACACAAGATGTATGCAAACGCCATAGAGAGGCCCCTGCCTTCCAGCGAGAGTAAAATTATATTACTGTGTATATTGTTCGACATAATGGTATATCTATGTACCGTACCTTATTCTATTATTTCAAATATATACAATTACTGATATGTTACTTTATGAGTTTGACTATTTAATTTTGAATTATTGCTAATATCTGTAAACAAAACTAAACCAATAAATATAAATAACTGATAAAGATATTTACTAAACAAAGACATATTTCCCGAGAACAAGTTCCCAATCAATTTTATAATAGATATGTAGATTTATAATTATTTGTGATTATTATAAATTGTGTTGCTAATACTCAATAATACCAAGCGCTCTTCATAACACAAAAATAATTTATATTCCTGCCCGTACTTTCTACAAGGTTTTATATAAAATATCACAAAATTAAATCATTAGAAGTACCACTTTCTTTAATTACTACTCCCTGTACGTTTCCCTTATACTAACAATCATAAAAGGTAAAGGTTATGTTTTGATCGTATGAAATGTCAAGGAATGAACCGGAAACAGATGATGAGAAGATTTGGCAACGTTGCAGTTAATTTCCATAAGAGCTGTACTGTATAATAAGGTTGAGACAGACTATAGACAAACAACATTCTATGATTTAGTACGAATCGACGGAATAGAGATGGAAAGTCTGCTAAGGTAGTAAGGTATTGTATGCTCAACAAGCATACGAATATACGCTCGATAGAAAAGTAGAAGAATGCACCACGATTCTCGTACGTCAACACGAGTTTGGCAAAAATATGTTTTCTACAAATAGATGATAAAAATCATTTAGCGAAACTTCATTTCGAAGCTAGCATGTCTGTAAAGCTACAAAATGTACTGTAATCAGACAAAAGTGCCACAATAAATCTGTAAATGTTGCAATGAAATAGACTCTATGGCGACCCTAAGTAAATACAATTAAATTTCATGAATAAATCTGCAACAAAAATTTAGGACAATATTGTCCTCTTAAAATTTACAGAAAACCATTTTATTTTATCCTTTAGTAACATGTGCTTTATAAAATACTTTTAGCATCTTTGTTACTGATTTCTTTTCAATAGTGAATATTTTGGCTTATGTTAACGCGAATTGAGAAATTAATTTTTTGAATTATTTTCAATAAATACATGTAGTACTTATTAAAATAGATATTTTTTTCAGTAATTACTCCATTATCTTAATTAAATAAATGATTATAGAGCTGCAAGAATTAAAAAGAATATGTCTTTGCTCCTAATAATAAACTTCACTTTCTTTAAATTTTAAAATTTCTTTTTTACTTTCTTTAGACCATATTTCCTTTTTATCATACATAACGTTTAAGTAAATTACACAGCTAAAACTTTTGATATTTTAATGTTATAATTTTTTTCGTTTAAACATTCAACATACCTGGTTTCTTGCAAGTAGCTCTTTCGATCGGTGGATTCCATTCATTGTCGAAACAACGATAAGATGATGATACTGTGCTGTCTTCGCAGGTTAAAGTTATAATGGAAAGTGGCAGAGTCCATGTATTTTCTGGGTAAGCACTTCCCGAGGCCAAACCAAATTTACCATACCGTATGTGTTTCGGTAAAATACAACCACCGGTACCATTATATATGTCTTTTCCGATTGTCTCAAAAATCGGAGAAATTCTGGAATTATTTTTCATAAAAGATTTGAACCATGTATAGTAATTCGATATTTTTGTGTATAGGACGTAACTTTTCGATTCTGGCTTGAATGTGCTGGTAATGCCTCTTAAAAAGGATCTTTGCGAAATCGATTTAAAAAACAACCCTGTACCAATTTCTTTGCCGCAAGTTGAATTATCTGTAAACAGTTTTGTAATTGTTAATTAGGTTTGTATTTTATTATACAATTTGTTTAATCGTTCAGTCTGAATTTTTATAACAAATTGGGAATGATATAATTAGTTAAGCAAATTTACATACACCTGCTCAATTTCCTTGGGGATCACTATCCCTCGTATATGACAGTCAAAAAATAGATGCTTCAAAAGACATCCATTTTTCCATTGAAAATGAATAAAGATCTGGAAAATCAATTAGTGTGTCCCTTCCCGCAAATATCGGTATAGTTCACAACACGATACATACTGTTACGCTCTGCATATATACAAATAATAATTTTTTATATCATGTTTTTTGTTAAATTAGTTTATTTTAATTTAAAAATAATTCGACATCCAATTCATAAATTATTATTTATTTTTACCTTTTTGTGATATATACAAATACAGGAATCTTTTGTTGTCATCACATACGGTCAGGCTGTAATAAACCAACCCCTACCGTGACTAGTAATTTTCCATTGACACGGTTAATATTAATTCTATTGTATTGATTTCTAAATGCAATAGGAACTCAAATATTAAGCCTTGTATTTTGCACGCAGAATGCATGTTCATTATTCTGTCTAGATATCTATCTGCTAGTTAGTTATATTGAAATTAATATCACAATTTTAATTTACGCCAATAACTTTAGCGCGCCAATTTCTAGCGTGCCTATTCTCTTTTGCTATTGGTTGATTCAAACATGACCAGTAGTCTACCCTTCAGCTACGGGTTGTTTTCTTAAAAGCCCCCGCGTGTAAGACACAGGGACTTCTTCTCCGGCTATCACCCAGTCCACACGCATCCCTTCGACCTGTTTGTGAAAGTTAAGTTTTCCCGCGCAACTTGTGTTCACGTGTTTATTTTGCGACCGCGATATATACATAAGGATATGCACACACAAACAGCAAGTACTTTACGTATCGTCGGATACATATTTTAATCTAACCCTTCTTATCTTTTATTAAACAGCTGCATATCTCTTATATTACACCTTTTCCATTACGCTTATCTTATTTTATTTGTCGCTCTCGATCTTATTAATTGTTTTTGTTTAATATACTCAAGTTTAAAGAATTTAATTAAATCAGTAAATAAAATTTTAAGGGCAACCGTATTGTTTTATTTCCACTAATATCTTTCTTTTAGCTTGGCACACGTCCTGGACTTTTCATGCTCATTGTACACAATTACTAGTTATTAACTCCTTCAATTACTTATTTTTTTATTTGCATTTATTACAGCACTTTAGCTAGCCAGACACGCACTGGTAATAAGTTTACCAACCATCACGTGCAAATAAATATTTTCTATTAAATAATATTACCCTGTATTATTTATTTAGATTAATTAAGGGGAAATTAACTCCTTAACACTAGCACATAACACACAGCACTCGAGGAGGAGGTAATAATACTAACGCATCCCCGAACTTAGCAAACGTAAATATATGAAGCACCGAATATTTTTATTAATATAAATATTTTGATAGACTCATGATTAATTTACCATAACGAATCTATTCAAAAACTTCTTCCTCTTTGTGTCAGTTATAATACTAAATTTGCAAAGCTACTGACAGTTTGACTTTACTTGCCGTAAAGAAGTAGAGTCACTTAGTACATCTATTTCGTTGCTTCTTGAGATAATAAACCATTTCATATTTTATATTTATTTATTTGGTTTTAAATAAATGTTGTCTCTTTTAGAGATATAATAATTCTTGAAGTCTCTTCGTAAAGTTATAATTAGTCAATGCGCTAATAGTAATAATATAATTATTGTAACTACTAACGTACTTACTTATATATTGAGCACAAAATTTGTCGTACGCGAAATATTGTTTCCGGAAATTCTTCGGTAAGTTTTCCCAACATATATTCTTTTGCCAGTAGTGAACTTTGGCAGCTTCGCAAGGAACTACTTCATCTCTTTCATATCCCCAACCGACGACCTGCAAACGCATATGAAAATTTTATCCTCTTAACTGTTATTATTTTCTTGCATGTTATTTTTTAGCGGTAGCATAGGTCAAATTTAACACACAAACACATAACTCAAGTCAGAATTGAATGCATAAATCTATCAAGTTTCGATAATAAGAAGAGTTCGATCGAGGTACACATTAATAAAACAAAAATGAATCTAATGTCTTACTATTTTAAAGGGAGGAATCCATTTACTAGAATCACCAAATATTGCTTCTACACCATTGAAGCAATATTTGGTGATTCTTCTTCTTCATATGTAACAGAAGTGGTGAAACAATTTTGTCCTTTACTCTTCATAGGCGCCACTACGATTTTCATGTCGCGCAAGAGCTACAGTTGAAATACTTATCCGTTAATGGTATCCACAATGAATTTATTTGGCTGAAGATCAGACCACAATTGTGGAAACAGTTTTATATTTTTTAATAAAAATTCACTGTGATAGTATGGAATACATTTATTGTACGGTGTAGTTGTTTCAAAATGTATGCATGGTTAATTGTCAAAAGTTCTAGAAATTACTAAATGTTTTCAATTTTTTCTCTGCGCAAAGTATATGGACCATACTTGAAAAAACAGTCCGCATTATTGGAAAGTAGATCTAGTTAAGAGAAGGGGTATAAGTAAAATTAAGAAGAGCTTTCGCCCAAAGAACATTAAATTAAAACTAGTGTCCTCTCGTATCTGGCCGCCGTATTTGATAATTAATACCACCGATTATAGTACATAGATGTCATCGAATTCCGTTTATCAGAATTTAATTAAACAAATCATATGATTATTGTCCATGTATTCATTGTAAGTTATTTCCGGAGTTTCGTAATTATTTGGCCATAGTATTAGCAAATCGCGTTTTTATTTATGCCTAGTCATATAAAAGCAAATGACGGGGTATTATCGCCCTTTTTCAACATTAACTTTCTAGGAGAATACAAGTTTCTGCTTTACACCATTAAGCAGTCCTAACTTAGAATTAGCAATCAGGCTTATTATATTGGAAATGGTTAAATGCATTTCTATCAACTTCATTGGATTTTCGAGAAGCCCATTATGCGTTTTATCAACCACATGGTAAAAATTAATCGATTTAGTTGATAAAAAAATCTCTTCACGAACTGTTCGACAAATTCAAGCTGTAGGTTGAACTCTATTATTCTGTTTAATTTATTTAAACTATTTTGTTTATGCTCTGTTTTTGTTATTGGGAAACGTTCAACAAAGGGTACATTTACTGTTGTGTTACTTTGCGCGAACTAACTATACGTATAGAAGGGATGAATATTACTTATAAATTTATATCGGAAATTCGAAATGTAACGCAAGCGTTGCTTTTTTTGTGCTGAAATACTTATTTAATATTTAATATCTTGTTGCATACCGTGTATCACCAAACGTTTTGAATATACAATTAACTTGTATAGAGACTAACTTTTCCCTTCTTGTTTTGCGCAAAAGGAGCTCCTTATTTTTAGTGTTTTAGTTAAGAGAATAACGAAGCTATTTCGTTTGATCGGTTGTTTCGATATTGGCATAGGGACTGTCAGGATAAGAATTTTGTGGCGTCCTATTACACTTTATTAACAAGGACTCCCCTCCTTCCCCACTCCCAGAATTCACTTTTCAGATTCAGATTCATTTATTTTTTTTAAGCTGGCTTAGCAACCTGAAAGTTAAGCGAAGGGATCGCTAGAAATGTAAGAGTACGGTTCTTGATTTAAAGTCAAATTAAGCGCGGGACCGGACGTTAGTTTGCTTAGATATTTTTTTAATAAAATTATTAGAAAAAAAAATGTTAATAAATCTACATGTACAAAAATACTGATATAGTTAATAGTACTAAGCTTCAAACCGATGTTTTTGCAATTTCTCAACATTAAGAAAAAAATGGACAAAGAACAACTTACAATTCCTTCATTGCCATCTTTAAAATCCCACTCTTCATAAAACGTCTGCCAATCTATGCAAGCTGGTCGGACATTATCAAAAAATTCAAATTCTTTATCAACTTCTAAAATTAATATATCTCGCTCTCTGGCGGCCGACCAGTCTTTATAGTCCTCATGTCTTAGTATTCTTGCTATCTAAAATATATTTAAAATTAAACAGAAATTAGTTCACTTTTTTATTGTGTAAGCTTAACACAAATTTTATTCAAGTGTGACTCACATAAATCCAATAGAAAAATTGAAGCGGAATTGCTATTTGTGATGACTCCACGGGATGTATGGGGTTTAACAATTTCTGAATCTAATGATTTTCAAGGGTAATTTCACGGAAGATGAGTCATACAATGAAATATTTGAAATACTGATATTTCTTTTTATTTTGCAACATATTCTCCATCAACATTAATACACTTGGACGGCGGTGCTGGGGTGCCATTATATTTGTTTTATAATCAGCAACTTATTTACAAAATTACATGTAAATTACATATCACTGTGTTTATCTCTAAAATTTTTACGGCATTATGTGGGTACACAGCAGTATATACGTATACATACGGGGTACATTTAAAAAATTCCGGCACAGATACCTTTACGAACATAAACAACCATCATCTACACTTGACCAACAGAACAGTTTAATATTAGCCCCCTCGTGAATTATAAACATACTGGGCCTCTACCTAAACGTATTAATTAATCGTATTGACCATTTGCACACTGCGTATATTTATATGTACATATTATAGTTTCTTAAATGGAAAAAGCCACGACAAGAATTGATATTAATTTTAACTTTATTCACGACTTTATAGATGTTTCGAGTACGACCCGTCTAGTAAACAAAGTAAACAACATGTATTAAAATGGCTAGGCCCGAATAAAAGGTTCTTTTAATGGATTCTTATAAAATATTTTAGATCGTCTTTTAAAACGAATACGGCGAGTGCTAGTGATTATTATAAACACATGATGAAGGTTTTACTAATCACTTGAGAACAAGATTCGCTCAGGCGTATCGACAGTTCCCGTGAGTATTTAAAAATTCATATCAAGGTAAGAGCAAAATAATGTTAATCATTTATTCCTTGCTGTCCTCGAAACAATATATTCAGGAACATTTTCAATGCATTGTGCGTAGTGAATGCAATCTAGCGAAACTACGAAACATTTTAAATGTAATAATTAAAGATCATGAATACAATACAGAGTAACCGTATATTATAAACACAAACGCTCTTTCATCAGACTCCCCCTCCATCCCGACAATAAAAATTGACGTTTCTGCCATGATCTATTGCCTAATGAATGTTTTTAGTTACTAGAAATAGTATAGGTTATTATGGCTTTGACGAAATTTAAAATTTGTGTCTGACATAACTCTTCATAATAACAACTAGATTTTCATACAATTATCATACAAAATAGTAGCGAGGATTATTAGAGCTCAGATAAATAACGAGTTTGTGGAAGAAAGTATTCAGAGCGAGATCAACAATAGACCCAATCTTCATCTGGAAGCAAATCTAAAAAAATAGATACGAATAAAATCCAAGTTTGCATCTCGTAAATAGGCATATAATTTCAAAAACATTAAATAAATAAATGAAAAGTTTTTCAAAAGACCCTTTGAAAAATGAAAAGCTAGTATTATTTGAAGATGTGTCAAAAACATTAAAATAAATGAATTTAGACAAGGAGCTCTTGCTTCCTCACTGCTTTTTAACTAGTTTCGGAACGAGACATAAACTTCTAGCCTACGTTGATGGACAAAGTATTTACGGCTATATCAATGAAAGAAATAGTAAATACTACTGCAAGAAATAGTAAGTGAACGCGA
>JAVIWB010003187.1:0-43124 GCA_031893035.1 Dermolepida albohirtum | reverse complement strand
CCTTCAATTTCTACTTGAAGGATATCCTTAGTTTCTTCCAGGGTTAGAACCAGCCATTAATAGGGAAAGTTAGGGAGAGTTCTCTCAATACAATATCTTATAAACGAGCGCCACAGAATTTAATTCCCTAGAAGTTTGTGCCAATGTACACGTGGATTTAAAACAATACGTGCACTTGCTTATTATAGGAGCAAATTTTATTACATCAGGAAAACAATTAAATAGTATAAGAATCTAAATATAAATTCCAGAGAATCAATAGCAATTAAATATTTTATTAAGAAAATAAAGAAATTCAATACACAACTTGGCAACTGTTGAAATATATGAGTCTTTATAATACGATACTAGGCACCAGTATGTCGATATAAGAAAATATATTTGTATATTGCAGAACAGAAAGTTATATTAACTATTAACAATAAGATATGCAACGCGCAATCTCATCTAAGATAGATAAATAAGTAATTACATCAAATAATCACTGAAGGTTGAAATATAACCCCTTGCCACATTAATTTTCGAATTCTGTATACGTATTTCGAAAACTAAGTTGTCATTTAATTATCTGCTGATAATGACAACTTAGTTGTCGAAATACGTGTCATTTAATTATCTGCTGATGATGACAACTTAGTTGTCGAAATACGTGTACAGAATTCGAAAATTAATGTGGCAAGGGGTTATATTTCAACCGTCAGTGATTAAGCGAATCAACCACAGGCTCCATCAAAATTACCTTAATTACATCAAAAAGACAACACAATATAACCATATGGTTCCTCCAAATACATGTGTAACTGTTTCACACAAGATAGATATATAACAAGTTCAAATGTTAAATAATTTTTATTAATAAAGAAAAATGATAGAAAGTTATATATTTATTTATTTATTTATATTTTGCTCAACAGAATTTCTTCCATTAATAGGACAAAACTAATCATACGTACATACACACAAATGTGTTGAAGAAGAACAAAACGTAGATATAAAATTTCCTAAATCATAACTGAACATAATAATTCTTTACATGTAAGTACCTGACTAAAGATGAAAATATATATAAAAGTACAGGAACAGGCAATTGCTAGTCTATATAAAGCTCCCATGGAGTCATTATGAATGTCTCCTGCACAAAATATTTGATTAAAATTACTGCACATTACATAGAGGCGACTTTAATATTACATTCAAGAAAGCGGACAGGAGAAAGTAGTGTGATAACGAACCGACGATCGAGGAATGTGAAGATTCAAATCTTGAGGTAGTGAATGACAATCTACGTCATTATGTGAAAGTTTATATAAATATATTAAACCAGTAGAAATGCGTCTGTATTCTAGAGAGGTGACACCAAACCGTTGAAGCAGTTCCAACTGGTCAATATCTTGTGTTGGATAAAATCAATCAACCCGAATGGAGTGTTATTTTAAAAACTGTTGTTGTTCAGCTTTCAAGATGTTCTTACGGACATAATAGGAAGGATACCAAAATCGCATATTCAAGTTTCAATCTAATTAGTGGAAAATACATAGACTTCATTGCTTGTATAGAAGTAAACGCTCTGCAATTGCTTATAACAAAACCCAATGGCTTCTTCGCAGATAAGTTTTCGATGTTGTTGACAAACGTGAGTTTTTAATCAACGCCAAGATCTTTGACTAGATTAGTCCTTGTTAGTGAAGTAGCACACAATGAATAGTCTTACCTAATTGGATTGATCTTTCTTGTGCACGTCATATAATTATATACGAGGGTAGACGTTTATATTTCGGAAGTAGCAAACTTTATCGGTCCACCAAAACGTTCTTCGTCTTGCACATCGAAATCACTACTTTTCAATTGCTTTAACCGCGCCTTGCATATTTTTATGGTTGGAGTATCATCAAAGTAAGTTTCTGTCAGCAAACCATGACTTTCAGCGGCTTTTTTTGGATTAAATAAGAAAAGTAATGCGTGCCGCAAATGCGCTGCTTCATCTATGAAACTCGACATTTTCAAAGTATTATTATTATGATAACTCCTTTCCACTATTTACTAACTTGGTTCAAGTTAATGGTCATGTTATTACACGGAGTACTGACCTGCACTTTTTAGATTACCAGCTGAATGATAAGTTAATAGAAAATGTGCAGTATGAATTCAGGAATTATTATATAAAATTACCTGCTGTATAACATATGAAATTTGCAATTGAAATTCAAAGTCCATTTACGATGTACGACCATAATATTGACTCTGAAGTCAGTGCATAAGAATATTGTATAAATTGTCCTAGAACAGGATTTAGTGGGTTGAAAAATGAAGAACGAAATTATGAATAGACAAACTGATTTTCAAAAGTAGGTGGCTCTGTGTTATTGTGTATCTGAAATTTGACATTTAAAACTGGAAAGAATAGAAATTTTAAAGCCGCAAGGGAGGAACCCTCCATGAAATAAATAAGCCAGGAGGGCGGATGAATAAGAGTCATTTGCAGATAAAGATGTGAATCCCAGTATGGAACAAGAAAATAATCCGTTGTTAAGTAATCCACAATTTCTATGTCTAAAGTTCAAAAGCTTTTGAAAACGGGTTAATATTACGTGACTGCTAAAAGAACGGTAGTACAGCCAACTTCGATAGACATAAGCAAAGAAGTCAAGGCACAATAGATAAGACATAAGATCCATAGATCTTAAAAGGTCACAGTAGAATAGAATTTGGTGACAACCTCAAATAATCTAATCTATTTAACGTCAAAAGTGTTTTTGTATAAAGCTATCGAAAAATTCGAAACTAAAAATCTATATATCCGAATGATTTTGTAATATTAAGTGTCTCTAGAAGTTGCTTGACCATTGTGAGCTTTAAGACCATAGTGTATGTGTAACGAAGACGTGATATGATGATCTAGTAGCAAACATTTTTTTGTAATTTGTTACTATTTTAATTTTCCCCTTCCTTCTACGTTATAGTATAAAGATTAAGTGAAGACAGGGAAAACGTCTTCTTCTTTCTTATCATTACACTCATCAAGCTGAGATCGTAGAAAATTGAATTATATTTGGACGAAAAGAATTAGCATTTGTTATAACGAAAAGACTTTTCTTGCATTAATAGTGCAAATTTAAAAGATTTGTTGAACTGTATTGCGGTGCTGGGAAATAATCCGATATATTAGCATGTAATATGTTTTTTGCGTGTGGCTCTCTACTTGAAATAGAGGATCCTTATTTCTTCCACTTTCTCCTTTTCATTAAGTTATATATGAGCCCAAGGAAAGTTATGTAACGTTACCAGTGAGCAATTTGGAATCAAATCTTATAACCTCGAGCATCATTATTAATTAAGGCAGGATCAGACTATTTTATCCTAGAAAATCCGTCAGGATTCAGGAAGCTGATTGAATAGGGAGCGTTAATATAATTTCAATTAGTAATTCAATGTTATATAGTTTTATATTCAATAATTTTGCAATATTCGGTCAGTTTACTATTTTACTCTTTATCGTTCAGAATTTAATGTTATTCAGTGGTTTTTCCTTTAAAATTCACATCATACAGTCAGTAATTTTTGTATTGTTAAGTCACTAGTATACAGGCAGTAAGTGCTTTACAGGTAATTTAAATCATATGCAGGTTTTGAATTTTTGAAAGCGATTATTACAATTATTTAATGTGAACCGGATATATGTGTATTTTGGAGGACAATCCTTTGTTTTACAAATACTTGTCTACAAGTAAGTTCTTGTTGTTTCGATCGATCGACAACCATTAATCCAGTTAATACTATGTATTCACTAAATTTGCATTATATTTCTATAAAGTATTTCATTGTTATTTGCTATAATGGCATTTTGTCTATTGCATTCATTGCTCGTTTTTCCTTTTCCATACTTTTTTTTGAAGCATCCATTGGTTGATGGTTGTGTGAATGGTACGTATTTGTTATAATCAACGTCTAAGTATTGGTAAGTAACTTCTAGGGTGATACCCTTTACACTGTCGCATCAAACTGTTTTTCACAAATTTTTCATATAAATCGGGGTGTTTTAATAGTCTAAAGAAATTTTAACATATGTGTTTTAAAGACGCAATAATTATTTTTGTAATCAATATATTTAAACCAGTTGTTATTATTAAATAAAAATTATTAAAGAAAATATGTGTCTGTAAGGTAGATTTTTCGCCAATGTTATGTCAAAATATCATATTTGCATCATCAGAAGCACAGAAATTACGCATAAAGTAACAGTATGTATTTGGCATTGGTCGGAAATGAACTTTAAACAAGGAGCAAACTAAAGGCCTGTTTTAAACTCGGTAAATCGTTTACTGAAACCTTCAATTTGATGGAACAAGTGTATAGTGGTGCGTGTTTATCACATACGAGTATGTATGAGTGGTATAAACGATTTAAAGGCGGTCGTACGGACAAAAACGACGGCGAACATCTTGAAGCAAAAAAATATGTTGTTACGGAAAGTACCATCGAACATCGTACGTGAATTTATCAGAAATGAGCTGAAATCCTAATTGCGATACGTGTGAATGGAATTAAGCATTTCCGAAGATTCATTTCATTGCATTTTAATACAGCATTTGGGACTGAGGAAGATATGTGCAAGGTTTTTACCGCACAAGCTAACTGAATTCATTATTGTATGGACTTGATTAAAGACTCAAAAAAGGACGAAAACTTCAGGTATTTTATTGTAATTGGCGATGATGCATGGTATTTTCAATACGATCCAGAAACAAGCGTCAAACCTCTGAATGGAAGCATTCAAGCAAAGAAAGACATTAAAAAAGCCGTTTGGAGAAGTCAAAAGTCAAGACAATGTTGATTTGTTTTTATGATTCGAAAGGCGTAATATACAAGGAGTTTGTACCAACTATTCAAACAGTTAATGCTGTACATTACCTTGGTGTTACGAGCGTCTTTTCCCGTGTATTTGTCGTGTGCGCCGTCAATATCGTGGAAATGATAGCTGGCGTTTGTTATATGATAACGCACCATCTCATCGCTCGACGCCTCTCACTAATTTTCTATCAACCATTCACCGTATTTACCGGATTTGGCACCCTATGATTTCTGTCTATTCTCCAAACTATATTTACCCATGAAAGGACAGCGTTATACCGACGTCGAAGCCATTAAAACGACGTCGACAGCGATCTTTTAAGTTCGTCTCTAAAGATGAACTTGAAAATTCATTCGACATGTTAATTGACCGTGCAAAACGTATTGAAGCCGAACTACTTTGAATAAAATAAATGAATTTTTACTAAAATAGTAAGCTTTTGTTTTTATTTTAAAAAAGTTCGATTTTCTCTGCAACAGACTGTTCCTCCAAAAATCAAACTGAAGCACTTCGTTAATCAGACAATTAATTATATTTTCTTCTTTTCAGATTCGATGTCCGAGGTAGACCGGTGGGCGACGCGATTAGATGGTCGGATCAGACCATATTCGGACCCAGAGCTTACTTCATGACAGACCAAAGACCGGCAACGCTCAACATAGATGGAGTTCAGTTGCACGACGAAGGCATTTACCGTTGTCGGGTGGATTTTCGTACATCTCCGACCCGGAATTTCGCCATCAACCTGACAGTTATTGGTGAGTGTAACACCCTCCACGTCAATCAGCTGATTCATGTTCCAATTCTTGGCTTAATGTAACACAAGTGTCCGACTTCCTGTGTTGGTCCACCCTGAAAGGCAGTCTTCCCTATCGCTCTCTCGCACCCCACCAATCTCTTCGCGCCTATCAATTCCCCCAACGAATGGCGATGAGCCAGTAAGATACTATTACTTTTATTTACCCTGAAAGTCACGGGCTATCAGATGTTCATTGATTTACCATTTATCAAGTTAAATATCCCGTGCAGTAGAAATATGAGACCGGTTTGACGGTACTTAATGCTGCTGATGTGAAAATATTAAGCGTGGGATGGATCAGACCAGGCATAATTACATTAGGAAATATATAAAATAGAAGAGCGATCTCGTAAATTTCGGTTAAGATTAACGAAAATAACAATTACCAATTTTTTTTTACCATTATGTTTACTAAGGTGTATTTTTATGTAGTCTATTTAGACATGAAAACAATTACAAATACCAATGAATTCTAAATATGAAATACTGTCAGGGTTTATAAGAATTCTGACCAAGTGGTATTGAAATGGTTTTTTTTTTTTAGTTTTTATAGCAGTTTAAACAATGAAAAATTGGAAATTTAAAGCTTGAACTCAGAAGCGTTATAAAATTTTGGCCTAAAAGGAGAAATATTCAAAAATTATCCATGAAACTGTCACACAAGGTGTGAATAACCCATCACATTGTCCAGTGAAATTGCTATTGAAAAAGTCTGGCTGAAGTTGAAAATCCATTGAAGGTTATCCAAAATTTGGTAGACTTCTCTAAACAGGAACGCAGTAATTAATAAATAAAACTCATGTCTTGAAGGGTGTAGGATTAGAGTTTTGGTTACCACAAGGGAAGCCTTTACCAGATGGGTCTTTTTTCATTTTTTGTACGGGAATCTCGGAAACTACAACAGATACAGATTTGGTTAAACGTAAAAAGAGATGTAGTTTTAAAAACTTGACTTAATGCTGCTGTTGCATTTCAGTAAAAGTTCACAGCTTACTAGATATTTACAGAAAACAAGTACCCCAATTTCTTTAACCTCGTATAGCTAGTGTGACTGACTATATTTATAGTAAATTGAGGCACATTATGTTGTGTTCGAATATAAATTTTTTCAAAAGCCAACTCTATTTTCAATCACGAAAGAATTGCGTTGGTATAGCTCAGTTATTTATCAGAATAACCATGTGAAGTGGTAAATTTTTGTAACGGAAAAATAAACTCCTTTTAATGAAGTCATAGCCTACAATACGTACCATTTGAAAAACGAAAGTTTGAGTCGTAACTTAAAAAATGTATGTCCAATACAGAATTCCTAGAATATAGTTTCCTTAGAACTCCATTTCAACTTTTCTCTAAATTCAATAATAAAGTAGCTATACGAAGTTAAAGAAAATGGAGCAATTTGGCTTTCTGTAAATATCTAGTACGCTGCAATTTGTTTTTGACATACAAGAACAGCACTAAATCGAGTTTATAAAACAACACGTCTTTCCCCTTTTAACCAAATCTGTATATGTTGTAGTTCCCTAAATCTCCATACAAAAAAAATCAAAACAGCTTACCTGTATACTATGTACAATAGTTTTTAGAAGTGTACATAAAGATTTGAAGGTGGACAGAGTGTCAGTAAATTTAATTTCTAGATTTCTCATAGTGTAACAGAAACTTGTGAGGCGAAAAGTCTTCAAACAAAAATTTGGAAACGATAAAATGAGACTTGGCCTTTTCATCGTAAAGTATTACATACGATGAAACTCATATATATAACTGGAACACTTTAATATAATAAGAAGCAATGCGGTGGGTGTCAAAAGGATTTTCACCACCAAAGAAGAAGGTGGAAACGCAGTCTTGTTACATTATAATAATAAGCCAATCGTAAAATTGGTGAAAGGTAGAAGTCGTCTAAACGAATCGCTCAGTAATCTTGAGAGGGCAAAGAATTTTAAGAGAGATTTATAGTGGAATTAAAGCAGATGAAGAACTTTGAAGAAGGACAAATAAAGAAGTGAGGAACCCTTAAAAAAACTAGTATTACCCCAACAGTGAGACCCTAAAAATTAGATGGCTGAGGTACACATATAGCTAAGATGCCTGATAAAAAAGCTCTGGCGAGAGAGAGAGTTAGGAAGAGGAAAGGATGCTCCAGAGAAAAGTGATTAGAAGAGTGAAATGGGGAGGATAAAAATAGAAAGAGATGAGAAAGAAGAGTGATAAAACTCGAAGCCAACGGTGGCTACACCTATGGTACTAATTTATTCATATATAATAGTTTTGAAAATTTAACATGAAGATCTAGGGATGGACAAAATGTCAGCGAAATGGATTCCCAGGCATCTCATAAAAAAGAATTAGAAGAAAAAGTCTGAGAGTAACCGAATAATGAAAGCCAGAAAGCCTAAATGGGTGAGGCATATACATATATATATATATATATATATATATATATATATATATATATAGTTAGAAAATCTATTAATGGAAGAGTTAAAAAATTTCTAATGGTAGGAAGAAGAGACTCCCTAAGAAGAGATAGATGGAAGAGATTAAGATTTGAAACCGATAAAACTAACAGACTGGAATAAAGAGGATGACAACAAAAAATTGGAAAGAAATGTGAAAAAATTCGAAGCCAAGGGCAATTAGTCCTCTAATACCGGTTTACAAACATACATAAACTGCGTTTATTACATTCTCGTCCAGCTGGTGCTTTGGTCAACAGCAATTTGTAGCTCTTTTATAGCTCCTTTGTAATACTGGAATGGCGACGTCGTTAGGAAGTGTTTCCATTCCGTCTTTTCCAAAGGTAGAAATATAGCAAATGTAAAACAAGTACAGGACACGACCTGAAACACTTTCTTATAGTACACTTGTTTTGTCAACTATCAAGTTCTAAAAAAAGCGATTATTTTACATCAATCTTGAAGACAACCCTTTGAAGCATACTAGAATATCAAAATGGCCATACTATTAATGTTACTTAAACAACCATTTGCAAAAGTATTTGTTTCTGCTTCTGACTAATTCTATATTCTTCTTATCAATTTTTTGTTCGATTTTGTGCTTAGGATGAATAAATGATTGAATTCTAAAGTTAATGCTAGACAAAAGATTGGTGTTAAAAAAATATTTTTTAACGAAAGTGACTCATTACAGCACGATATCACAGCTATTAAATAATGTACTATCAGAATTCACGATGTTTAACTACGAGGTCTCCATCGTCTCCAGCGTATTCCTTAAACATTAATATTTCTCATGTATTTAATAAGAACAGAATAAGACATCTGGCATTCGTGACCAGAAACACAATATTGCCTAATTTCGCGAAACGCTCTCACAATAGCCATTCAAACTGTACAACTTCGAAGTTTGTATTCGAAATGTTCCAATTCTTTTTATGTCACTTCGCTGCCAAATATTCGAAACTAAATTCCATTTATTTGAATCGTTATGTGATCTCCGGGTAATTTTAAAATAATCGTTGAAATTAAACATTCCTTTATAATCTCTTAACGCGCCATAAAGAACTTAAAATAATTCCTAATTGAATTAACAAGTTTCTATTCATCAAGCGCGAGTTCTATGCGTTTATTTAAAGACAGATTTTGTAATTTCGTATATTTTCTTCGTTAATTTTGATTACGAATGTATATTTAAAAATGTGTCAATTTTATTACGTAATTTGTGTATGAAGTGTGATAGTGTACATCCAAAAATTAATACGTTTTACAATTCGTGATGAAATTTTAATTAAATCAGATGAGTTTTAGTATTTCAAAACGTTTGAACTAATACGTGCCCTAGTTCTTAATTATTAGATAACAAATATACATCTACGCATTTAATTTGGCGTAAAAATGGATGATAGAAATATAATGTAGTGTATCAATATTAAATTACAAGGTGTGTCTGGAAAGAATATGACCTTGCTATCTGCTTCTGGGTTCCAGCCCGGAAACCCAAAAGCAGATAGCATTGACCACGACCGCGGAAGTCTACGTACCAAACATATATGACCTTGTGTTGTAGTTAAAAAAGAAGTTAACTGTGGGCGATGGTGACGGCGTTCCCTTCAAAATACTCTCCTTGAGAAACCACAACTTTCCTCCGGCGATTCTCTTACTAGTGGGAGCAGTAACTGAATTCAGCTTTCGGAATAGCTAACAGTCACTTCGTCGCATTGCTTTTCTAGTACCAGTTTAGGAAATAACCAGAAGTAGCAGGGAACTGTCGGGACTGTAAGGTAGTTGGCACAGCTGCTTCACAGGATTATGAATAAGTCGATGAGTTGTCCTACTAAAGCACACAGTCGCTACGCTTCCACAAGTCTGGCCGCTTCCATCTACAGTGTCACATAACTTATCAAAACTTCTTGGTAATACTCTTTGTTCAAGCTTAGGCTTTTAGGAGTGTATTAGTGATGAATAGCACATTTCTGATCAAAGAAAACAATGAGTCTTACGAGTGCTTTTTTCGAACGTGTTTCGTTGAGAGTTTTCCATCGCGAAGATTGGGCTTTTTCTCAGAGCCATAAACCCAAGATATATCCATTTCATTTCTGAATTGTCTCTAATTGCTTCCCAATTGTTCTGAACAACTTCTAGTCTGTAATGCTTTTAGTCATCTGTGAGTAACCGTGGAACGAATTTTGCGGTCATACAGCTCATCCCTGAATATTAAAATTTTTGAAACTCTCATTTTTAGAACACATTTTCAGCATTTCTTGCCCTCGTACGTCTACTACTGGAATAAGTGTCACCTATAGCTAATGTACGACAACTTTTAAATCACCTAAACCACTCTTTAATTTTCGTAAACCTCACATATTTATTGCCATGTACTTGGTGAATCTTCTTCACGAAATTTTATGAAATATCAATGTGTATTTAGTGGTTATTGGGAACAACTTGTGCAGAATTATTCTGTGTGAGGTTTACCATGGATTAAGGAGCCACATTGTTATTAATTATGCACTGATGATGCCAACTTAGTTGTCGAAATACGTATACAGATTACGAAAATTGATGTGGTAAGGGGTTGCGTTTACTTTTTTGAAATTTCGAAACACAATTTTTAATAATGGCGTATGAAGGACACTGACAACAAAACTTCTTCTACCTCATTATCATTTACAAAATAGATAGATACGCTTGTTTTCAAATAATCTGTTTATTTATTTATATTGGGTTGGCAACTAAGTACTTTCGGTTTTTACTGATAGAGAGCGTTGCTTTATTTTTTGTATAACGTATGTTAGTGCTGTACTTTATCGTTTGTCGCGTGATACTAGTCACATTGACGTAACTTTAGAAGCAAGTAGTGCGTGATTTTTATTAAAGCTATTAGTTGTGGGTTAATTTTAAATGGAGTGCAGAAACGAACATTTTCGACATATTTTACTATTTTATTGCCGTAAAGAAAAGAAAGCTGCTGCGGCTCACAAAAAGATATGTGAAGTTTATGGTGCTAATTGCTTAACAGAGCACACGTGTCAGAATTGGTATAAAAAATTACGTTCTGGAGATTTTTCCCTCAAAGATGAGCAACGTTCTGGTCGGCCTACTGAAGTTGATGATGACCAAATCAAAGTCATAATTGAAGAGGATCGTCATATAACTGTTAGAGAGGTTGCGGAGAGGCTACATGTATCGCACACAACAATTGAAAAACATTTAAAATGTCTTGGGCTAGTTAAGAAGCTTGATATTTGGGTACCTCACGAATTGAAAGAAATTCATTTAACACAAAGAATCAACTTTTGCGATATGCACCTTAGACGAAATGAAACCGACCCTTTCTTAAAAAGAATCATCACTGGTGATAAAAAATGGGTCCTGTACCGTGACATAGTTCGAAAACGATCATGGAGCAAACACGATAAACCAGCTCAAACCACATCGAAAGCTGAATTGCATCCAGAAAAGATCATGCTGTCTGTTTGGTGGGATTACAAAGGTGTTGTGTTTTTTGAGCTGCTTCCAAGGAACTAAACGACCAATTCTGATGTTTACCATCAACAATTAATAAAACTGCATGAAGCAATCAAAGAAAAATGGCCAGAATTGTCAAATCGGAAAGTTGTACTTTTCGACCAAGATAATGCAAGGCCTCACACATTTTTGGCAACTCGTAGGAAACTATTGGAGCTTGGCTGGGAAGTGATGCCACATCCCCCATACAGCCCTGATCTAGCACCATCTGATTAGTATTTATTTCGAAGTTTGCAGAATTCTTTGAATGGTAAAATTTTCACAAATGACGATGACCTTCACTCGCACTGGTTCAGTTTTTTGCTGATAAGGACCAGAAATTTTATGAGCGCGGAATCATGCAGCTGAAAGAAGGATGGCAAAAGGTCATTGAGCAAAATGGAAAATATATAATTGATTAAAAACTATTCTTTGTTTAAAAAAAAGTGTTTTATTTTATACTACAAAACCGAAAGTACTTAGTTGCCAACCCAATAAAATAGCTGCAAGCATAGTATCAATAGGTTTGTTCGCGGAATGGATTTCTGACAAGTCCCTGACTGATCCAACACCGATTTCGGATTGGTATTGTGCGCGTGCGTGATTTGGGATTGGTTAGGAATTTGTTTACTCCGCGAACGGTATTTAGACACATTTTTACAGCTGATGTAAACAATGCATGAAAATAACCTAACTTTTAACCAACGTCGTTGAGCAAACCTTGCTGCAGTGAAAATGAATGAAATAGGTTAGTTGTACATAAAAATATAGTTTTTCGAATAAAAATTTTTAAAGCACGTTTTATTTTCTAGAACTAGATATGTCCGAATTTTTAGAAATCCCGGAAAACGTGGAGGGCAATGAATTATACCGTTTTACCCACGCCCACACGTTATTGTTGTTAGACCTGTATAAAAAATACAGAAAGCAAGTAGGTACCTTACAATTAAAAAGTTTAAAAAGAATGTTTGAAGAAATTGCAAAGGAGTTAAAAATACAAATAGGGAAGAACATAACTCCTTCAAGCTGTGAAAATAGATGGAGGGCATTGGAAAGGGCGTACAAAAAATACATATTAAATAATAATGCCACAGGTCGAGGTAGGAAAGAGTTTGAATATGCCGATATTATGCACGAGATTTTAGGAAAGAAAAAAAATATCTTTCCAGAAGTCGTTCTTGCAAGCGATACCATTGATCCACTGCCTGTGCCAGAGACTCCCAAAGAAACTGAAACGAGGATTAGAGAAGAAAATAATGTAGCAGGAACTTCACAGCAAGAAAAGTCATCTACAAAAGTGTTTCAATCAAATAACAGAAACAAACGATTAAAACTAGATACATTAAAAGAAATTAGGCAGAATAGGCAAAATTATTATGCTAAAAGGCTAGACATAGAAGAGAAACTTTTAGAAGAAAAGATTCGCAAAAATAATCTGCTTGAAGAGCGAAACAAAATACTGAAAGAGTATGTTACGGGACAACAAAAAAATGACGAAAATGCAGAATTATTTCTTCAATAACCAGATGCTTTTTAGATTTAACTTTAGTTTGTAGGATTTCTTACAAAATAAATATGTTTAAAATATTTATGTATTTACAATTACCAATTTTTTAGAGTTTGCTTTAGTTTCAATAATTTAGTTTTTAATTTAATAGTAATAATTCATATGGAAATTATATGGTATTTTGTTTATGATATATTAATAAACTATTTTTTGTTTGAGTTCTGTAATACATAAATAATAAGTTTCATAATTTAAATAAAGTTTATTTTTGCTATTAATCCTGAGTATAATAAAAAAGGTAAATTATTCATGAGATTGTTTCTTTTTCTAACACCATCTAATTCATCTTCATTATCATCTTGTTGTTCATCTCCTTGTTCTGCTTGCAATTCTCCTTCGTTTAGAACAGGCAGTTCTTCGTCAATCAAGAACTCATCATTTAAGGCTATGTTATGTAAAACAGCACATGCCCTTATGAAATGAACTATATCCCTTATGTTTCTTAATTTTACATGATATAACTGTCTAAACCGTTGTTTTAAAATTCCGAAACAATGTTCTACTATATACCTATTTTTAGATAATAGGTAATTATAATTCCTTTGCCTCCTGGTTAATTGACCGCGATCTTTAAACGGTGTCAACAAATTGCGAAGGCATGGGTAACCACTGTCACCAAGAATAAACCCACCCTGGCACTTTTGTGGGAGAGTTTCGTATAAGGGAGATGACCTTAACACGCGGCTGTCATGAACTGATCCTGGATATCCTACGAAAATATCCCGTATTCTTTTTCTATGATCGCAGACAATTTGTGCCTAAAATATAAAAATTAAAATACTTATTTAAAGAACTTTTTAATGTAATGCAAACGTCATATAACATATTTACAGACTTACCTGAATTGAGTAAAAATGTTTACGGTTCAGGTAAGAATCTGGATCATCTGACGGTTTATCAATTCTTATGTGCGTCCCATCCACTATCCCAATAACTTCTGGAAAGTTATTTTCTCGGAAATGTCTTTCAATTTCCAATCTTTCATTCGCAGTGGGCCAAACAATTACTTCTCTAGATAGGTTACTTAAAAAATAAGAAACTCTTCTAATAATTTTATATAAGGAACTTTTTGCTATGTTGAATCGGTCGGAAGTGTCTCGAAAACTAATTGCTTCATTTCCCGCGTACCAAAGAAATACTGTGATGGATTTTAAAGCAGATATTTTATCCGAATCTCCTTCTTGATAGTTGTAATACTCTGAATTATCAAACCTCTCTGCTAAATATGCAGTTTTCTCTCTACTAATCCGGAAATGTTCCAAATAAAGCCCGTCATCGTACTGTGGAACCGTTTCTTCAAAATAATTTAAATTTTTTGGAATCGATATTAAATTCAACATTTCCTCAAGATCTTCATCACTTGAAGTAAAATGGTCGCTCATCTACAAAAACTAAAATATAAATAAATAAAGTAAGTACATCATTTCAAGCTCACCTTTTCATTCAATTAAATACTTAGGTTATGTTAGTTTACAAAATCATTTGCACACAACTAATAAAGTTTATAATACGCATGCGTCTGAAAGTTGTCCAAGTTGTCCGCGCTAAAATCCTCGGATCGTTCTGATCTGTTAGGGATTGATCCGGTACCATTACCTCAAGCACCGCGAACGACTAACTTGCTATCAGAAACCGGGATATTTCGCACCGCGAACATCCAATATTGCAGTGCGCATGCGTATCTGTACGGGATTAATCCCGGACCATCTCCGCGAACAAACCTAATATTCGATTAATCCCATGAGAAACATTTAGATATCAATACCTGTTCGTATTATTAGAGAACGAGTTGAAATAAAATCTTCATTTCAAAAATTGTGTATAAATTGTATGTGAACTTTAAATTAAAAACGCTGAAATTAACATTTAGAAAATACAGGAGGGAATGCAATGCGACTCTGTAACGAGTTCCTTGGAATTAAATTGGTGCAACTTCTGCACAGAAAAAGTGTGAAATTTCCATTATTGTCTCCCGTAATTGTGAGTCGCAGTCGGATTGCAAAGAAAATAGTAGAAAACCTGAGAACGTTCTTTATCTGAAAACGCTTCATAAAAGCGAGTTAAAATTTAACAAAGAGAAAATATAAACGAAAGAGGGATCAATTAAAATTAATATTGTCAAGTTTTATCTTTGTAACAAACGTTTGGATATATAAAATACCATTTCTAAATATATTTCTTTAATTAATTTATAGTTTTGTTTTCACCTGGAAATATTAGTAACTGTGATCAATATAATTTCTTATGAAGATCTTTACTGTAATGTTCTCGATATACCGTGTACATAAGAACAAAGTTGTTATTCTAAGTAGAACGAAAACTTGTAACCCCTGGAATAATTGAAGGTATACGAAGCTCAAATTAATTCAGTATAGCTTTGAAGTATCTTTCGTACTTCCTTAACCATTAAAGAAAATGTTTTAACTCCATTTGATTAAAGTAAACAGTTTATTTGTTTGAATTATTTTGATTTTTGTGTTAATATAACGGATGCTTTTTTAGAGCTTGAGAACTTTAAATGATAATATAAGACAGAAATATTGTTGGAATGAATTTTTTTTTATTATAATCTGGTAGATAATTTCATGGCATTTATTTTTTAAATATGACTTCCGGCATATGTCCGCTGTGACTACGAATTAGATGATCCATCCGGTCAGTCCAATTTTTGACTACTTTTTCCAATAAATCTGGCTGTATGGTATCAATGGAATATAGGCTTCCAATGCTGCAACAGTTGCTGGTTTGTCGGCATAAACCAATATAACTTAACATAACCCCATAAAATGTAATCCAGAGGCGTTAAATCGCAGGAACGAGGGGGCCAGTGAACAGAACCATTTCTGGAAATAAAGTTGTCACCAAATTGATTTTGCAATAAATCGATTGTTAAGCGCGCTGTATGGAAAGTTGTTTTTTAAGAAATGTGAACTATCGATATCGATAACTATGGTCTGACAGCTGATAATGTCAAACTGTGTTAACATTTCTATTCAGTAAGGTTTGGCAAGTCATCACGAATCGTTTAGCGCCATAACGCTTATAAATTGTGGAAATTTACTTTGAAAAAATAAATCTCTTCGCGAAGTTCATAGAGCACTTCTTCCATTTTACGGTCAACATAATCGGCCTAGCAGGCAAGCAAATCGTGCAGTTATTGATCGCTTTCGCATTAATTTTTCTCTTCTCGATTCAAAACCATCAACAAAGACAAAGAAATGTGCGTAACGAAGAGAATATTGCTGATGTAGCCCGAAGTATTGAAGAATACGCCGAAATGTCGACTCGTCGTCGTTTTCAACTTGTTAGCCTTTGTCCTTTGCATGGAAAATTTTACGTAAGGATCTTGGCTTACGTGTCTATAAAATACAGCTCGTACAAGAATTGAAGCCAAACGACCATCGTTTGTGTCGCATTTTTGCTGATTGGGCTCATTTGATATTGGTCGATGATGAGCATTATTATTTGTGTTTAGTGATGAAACTCATTTCTGATTAAACGGCTACGTCAATAAGCAAAATTGCCGTATTTGGAGCGAAGATAATCATCAAGCCGTTAACAAATCACCATTACATTCATTAAAATTGACTGTTTGGTGCGGTTTACATGCTGGCGGCATCATCGATCCTTATTACTTTCGAAATGAGGAAGGAGCTGCCGTTACGGAGAATGGCGAGCGCTATCGAGCCATGCTGACTGAATTTTTGTCTCCAAAAATTAATCATCTAAACATAGACGACAATTGGTTCCAACAAGCTGGCGCAACTTGCCATACAGCCCGCTTAACAATCAATTTATTTCAAAAGCAATTTGGTGACAACTTTATTTCCAGAAGTGGTTCTGTTCACTGGTTCCCACGTTCTTGCTTTTTAACTCCTTTGGATTACTTTTTATGGGACTATATTAAGTCATTGGTTTATGCCAACAAACCAGCAACACTTAAAGCATCGGAATAAATGCCATGAAATTATCTTCCAGATTATAATAAAAAGAATTTCATTCCAACAATATTTCTGTCTTATATTATCACTTAAAGTTCTCAAGCTCTTAAAAAAATACCCGTTATAAGTACATCTTTTCAACACAGCATGTGTTGCTCCCCGAGACAAATGTGGAATCTTGCGGCATGTTGCAAACATTTTGTCAGTCTTATTAATTTTGCGCTACGCAACAACAGCTGTGAATAATGCAAATGTGTTATTTATAAAACAAAATATAAGCGATATAAATAATAAATACATCGCAAGTCTAAAGTGCAGTGTTTACAAATATACCGTTTTCAATAAAAAGTAATAAGTTACAGCAGGTCGTATATAGTAGGACGCGGTACTTGATGGAATAATGTCGCTTTTATACATGTACGAGGATAGTTTAACAAGTAGTGAGAATGACACATACATAGGTGGCACTCTAATTGGTAAAACAAATGCACTGTAATTTAGGTTGCCTATTTATATGTTTACATTCCAATATTTAGAAAAATCGGTTGATTAGTTTATTTTTGACAGCTGATTGAAAAAGAAGCAACACGTCGTTTTGTTAAAATGGAAAAAGCAGAGTCTCGTACGTTGATTAAATACTTTGTAATTAAGAGTATGAAAGCTAACGAAATAAAAGATGAGTTACGGGAAACATTAGGTGAATCTGCTCCATCATCCGCCACAATAAGTAGATGGGTAAATGAATTTAAACGTGGTAGAACAAGCTGTGTTGATGAAGTGCGCTCTGGAGCACTCAAAATCGTGACTTCTAAGGAAATGATTATAGAAATCCATAATATTTTTACGCAAGATCGACGACTTAAAGTGGGAGAGGTAGCAGACATGGTAAACATTTCAACAGAACGCGCACACCACATTTTAACGAAAGAATTGTGCCTTTCCAAGCTTTCGGCAAGATGGGTGCCGCGATTGCTTACGACTGATCAAAAGTTCACTCGTTTGCGCATTTCCAATGAGTGTTTGGACCTTTATGAGCGGAATCTGGTTGATTTTTGTAGGCGATTTGTTACTTTCGATGAAACTTGGATACACTACAGTAAACCCGAAACTAAACAACAATCGAAACAATGGTTAGAACGTGGTTCTGCACCTCCAAAGAAAGCGAAAACCACTTTATCGGCAAACAAGGTGATGGCATCAATTTTGTGGGATCAAAGGGCATTTTGCTCATTGATTACCTTCAGAAAGGTACGACAATAAACGGACAACATTATGCAGAACTTCTACAAAAATTAAATGTTGAGATTCGTGCTAAACGTCTAGGAATGGCAAAGAAAAAGATTCTGTTTCACCAAGACAACGCTCTCTCGCAAAATCCACGAATTGCATTTCCAATTAGTACCGCATGCACCTTATTCGGAGGATCTAGCTCCTTCCGATTTCCACCTTTTTCCAAAATTGAAAACGGTACTAGGTGGAAAGAAATTTTCGTCTAACGACGAGCTGATCATCTCCGTAAATGAGTATTTTGCAAGCCTTCCGAAATCGCATTTTAGAGATAGCATAAGGGTATTGGAGCACCGTTGGAATAAATGTATTACTCTTTTAGGAGAATATATTGAAAAATAAAAATTATTTTGTTTTTAAAAAATTCGTTTTTCTTTTCCATGCTCACTACTTGCCAAACTACCCTCGTATATTCAATTAAAGCGTATTGCAGAAACGCAAAAACGTATTACCCTTTTAAAATGTATAGAGAAGTACTGATTACACTCTCAGAACATATACATACCATCAAGTATAAATGCGCATCTAAGTACCCATAATAGGCATTTACGAAAAACCTAATTCGTGTAAAAATGATAAAGTCGTCTTCATTGTTATTCCCCTTCTAACAAATGCATATCTACACATTGTAGGGTACTAAATTTTGAAGCGAATCCGCTCCGCTAGATATGGGTCGAAAGGGAGCAATGAGTTAAAACACACCAATTATTTTCACACCAGGGAGCGCAATAGAGGATTATTCCGCAATATGTTAAGTTTTAAAGCAAGTTTCGCGCTGTAAAATGGCCCCACTCGGAACAGAGGAAAACGTTTTATCTCCGCTCTAAATTGTTTTCAAATCCCTCTGTATGTTTTGATGTTGCTAACTCCGGCCTTAGCCCCAATTAAAAAAAAAAACCGTTGTGTTTGCGGAAAAAGAATGGGGTGTACGGACTCGAATAGCTCTGTTTCAATTCAGTAAGTGAATATTAGTGTAATAGATCTTTTACACCACCAACTTTGGAAATGGAGTTCTAATTTGTTTTAACATTTGAAGATATTAAATCAATTACATATACTTGCTGATAATTTTATATTTCGCCAGATATTCTAATGAAATTCTGCAAATTCTAACATCCACTTACATTAAATTCTTAAGAACATCGATCTTTTACCTCTCATGAATCTTCATAGAAGAATGTGAGGAATTTTTTGTGTAAAACCCACATTTTCGTTTTAAAATTGGCTTACCTTGCTAGTCGAAGAGAGCTGCATATTATACAGAGTATAGAAATGATTAATCTAAGGTTCGTTGGGAGCAAGTTTAACATAAGTTTTTGAAGGTAGTAAGAGTTGAGAAAAATCGAGAATCCGCATAGACTGAATCATTAAGTTCTTGCTAGGTATTGTCCTATCAGAATTGCGAAGAAAACAGCTTATATGCGTGGTCTATAGATGTAGCATACCACTGTAATACTAATGGGGAAGTCCCACGTATCTCTGGTTTAATGGGATAAGAGAGGAGTATCCCGTTGATATCTGTACTTTGATTAGAGTATCATAATGAAAATTTCTTCCAAGCTTTACTGAATTACCATTGTAGTAATTACTATTTTATTTCTCATATTGATAGATGCTTAAGCATTCCATCATTCTGTCTTAAAGTTAAAAAGAATTGTTGGCTGCATTTTAGAACCGCTGGTACGTATTATAAATACGTGTTTATTGGAGGGGAAATTTCCTAGGGAATTAAAGCTCTCGAAAGTAATGCCAATTCATAAAGGGGGTAATATTAATGACCTCAATAATTATCGGCCTATATTTATATTGCCATCAATATCGAAGGTACTTGAAATCGAAATTGCAAATAGATTATTAAATTTCTTCGAAAGAAATGATATATTGCATGATGCTCAACATGGCTATAGAAAAGGTAAATCCACCATTACTGGCATGATTGAGGTTATTGAGTCTCTCACAGATGCCTTGAATGTCAAGAACGCAATACGACTAGTATGTTACGATCTAACAAAATCCTTTGACAACAAAAATCAAGAAATATTACTAGACAAATTATATTTTTATGGAATTCGGAATAGCGGCCACGCCTTATTGGCCTCATACTTAGAGCAACGGAGGCAATGTGTAGAGTTCAATAAAAAAGTTTCGAATTTGGAATACATAAGTAAGGGTGTACCTCAAGGATTGTTATTGGGCCCACTGTTGTTCATCATTTAAATAAACGACTTACCCTATAATATAGACGTCAAAATATATATTTAACTTAATTGTCAGAGGAGCTACATAGGTTGAAGTAACAACGAAATGAAAATGAATTCTGATTACCGTCTGATTTTTGGTTTTTGACGCATAGTGACGTATTCATATCTCATTCACAGTCATATAACGTCGCAGAAACTTAATCGTATTGCCTTTAAACATGCCCAAGAATTGCTTTGAAGTTATTACGCGATTCCGCGCAGTATCTATCTCGGCGATAGCTTTCTCATACTAAATTTTTCGTGTAGGATGTTTTGCACTCTCTCAACTAAGATCTCTGCTATATTAGGAATTTCTTTAATCTTTATCTGGCGGTCTGCGAACACCATATTATGAATTTTATTAATCATATCATAAGTAGCCTCTTCAATGGGACAACCAGACTGTTCCTCATCAAAGACGGATGTTCGGCGATGCCTAATTTCATTAAAATAGTCTGGTGGTAGTCATCGAAGATGGTCTTTATAAACTACATTAAATTTCTCTTTGATTTCTGGACATTTTATCACCAAAAAAAAAGAAATCGAATCTCTGACTGGAATTGTTCTTCTTCCATGATTCCACAAATACAGAAACTTACTCACTTTTAACAGCTCTCAAAAGAGCACTATTATATAGATAGACGTGAACGTCAACTAAAGGATAGAACTCGCCGTTGGTAATGCAGATTTTGAAACAAAGTGCCCTCTGTCTCCAAACACTGGGACTTCTACCGTCGCACTAATGCGTGGTCTCCAGTCGGCATCCCCTTAGTTATCAGTAGTAGAGATCGTAAGATAGATAAGTCTAACTTGAACAAGATTTCAAACTATTAGTCAATATAACTTTATTTTTACTTGTACGGAATCTTATTTTTAAAAAATAAATAGTTGCTGGCATAAAAATAAAAAAATATCGTAGAGCATTTTCGCAATTTTTTTGGTTCAAATATCGATCCGTCATGTCATTTAAAATATTTGTATATTTCAGCGTTGGAAAATGTCAGCGTTTTTTCCTTTCAATTACCCAATTACCCATTTCAATGGAAAACATTTTCACTGTCGCACACAAATTATTGACGATTAGTTTTTGAATGGGACTGATGCCATTACAAATACTATAACTTCACCGGGATGCCGACAGTCTACGCGGCAATTAGAGACAAGCAATTAAAACATGGCCCTATTAAATTCATCGTCGTACCGATGCCGTTGCTGCTGCTTCTGCTTCCCTTGCTGCCGTTCCTCCAAACTTCGAGACAATAACGGCGTATCAACTTAAATAGGCCATCCACCGCCCTTAAATTTCGGTTTTCATCGTGCTTTACGACGGCAGCTGATAAATTTACCGAATTGCCTTTATATTGCGGCTCCCTTATCTCTGCCATCCCCGTCGCAAATCATTCGAATATCGGGTCTGTCATATTTTAAGAGCGCCATCACAGTTCCAGTTCCATGTTTATATCGACGTTCGAGCCTGTGGAGAACGAGGTGGCCGCACAAGGTGGGTGGGAAAGTAAAGAAAAGTTATTCCTTCCGCGCGGATCGCGAAATTAATCATCAAATGGTGGAACGCCACGGATTGTAAAAAACAATGAAGCCCGGGATATTTAATAAAAAGGATAAAAGCCTACATAATAGAAAGTATTTCAAAGCCGAACGTAAATATATTTTTTTTAATACGCAATCAGTTCAAACTCTGAATAAGAAAGTTTCCTTAATAAATAAAATTTATGAAACGCCCATGTTTATAAGCTGAGAATAAAACAGTAATTACGGGAATTAGGATTTACCCTAAAAGCATTTATATATCTTAAACCCATAAAATAATATTGGGTTGGCAACTAAGTACTTTCGGTTTTTACTGATAGAGAGCGTTGTTTTATTTTTTGTATAACGTATGTTAGTGCTGTACTTTACCGTTTGTCGCGTGATACTAGTCACATTGACGTAACTTCAGAAGCAAGTAGTGCGTGATTTTTATTAAAGCTATTAGTTGTGGGTTAATTTTAAATGGAGTGCAGAAACTAATATTTTCGACATATTTTACTATTTTATTTCCGTAAAGGAAAGAAAGCTGCTGCGGCTCACAAAAAGATATGCGAAGTTTATGGTGCTAATTGCTTAACAGAGCGCACGTGTCAGAATTGGTATAAAAAATTCCATTCTGGAGATTTTTCCCTCAAAGATGAGCAACGTTCTGGTCGGCCTACTGAAGTTGATGATGACCAAATCAAAGTCATAATTGAAGAGGATCGTCATATAACTGTTCGAGAGGTTGCGGAGAGGCTACATGTATCGCACACAACAATTGAAAAACATTTAAAATGTCTTGGGCTAGTTAAGAAGCTTGATATTTGGGTACCTCACGAATTGAAAGAAATTTATTTAACACAGAGAATCAACTTTTGCGATATGCACCTTAGACGAAATGAAACCGACCCTTTCTTAAAAAGAATCATCACTGGTGATGAAAAATGGGTCCTGTACAGTAACATAGTTCGAAAACGATCATGGAGCAAACACGATAAACCAGCTCAAACCACATCGAAAGCTGAATTGCATCCAAAAAAGATCATGCTGCCAGATTGGTGGGATTACAAAGGTGTTGTGTTTTTTAAGCTGCTTCCAAGGAACCAAGCGATCAATTCTGATGTTTATTGTCAACAATTGATAAAACTGGATGAAGCAATCAAAGAAAAACGGCCAGAATTGTCAAATCGGAAAGGTGTAGTTTTCTACCAAGATAATGCAAGGCCTCACACATCTTTGGCAACTCGTGGGAAACTATTGGAGCTTGGCTGGGAAGTGATACCACATCCCCCATACAGCCCTGATCAAGCACCATCTGATTACCATTTATTTCGAAGTTTGCAGAATTCTTTGAATGGTAAAACTTTCACAAATGACGATGACCTTCACTCGCACCGGGTTCAGTTTTTTACTGATAAGGACCAGAAATTTTATGAGCGCGGAATCACGCAGCTGAAAGAAAGATGGCAAAAGGTCATTGAGCAAAATGGAAAATATATAATTGATTAAAAACTATTCTTTGTTTAAAAAAAGTGTTTTATTTTATACTACAAAACCGAAAATACAATACTTAGTTGCCAACCCAATATTCTCGTAATATGAGCTGATATTGACAGTACAAGTACATTTTTAAAAGTAACACGGGCCTATATTTAATTTCTTTTCTGCTCATTTTAATCTGGAACCTGTTTTTAACTAATTTTGACATGTCAATTTCAAATGTCAAACCGACTTTATCCCATTACGTCATTAGAAAAACACTAAATTGAAGTTCAATTCAATTTATTTGTGTATATACTGTATTTCCTATATTTAGCTGGATAGAAATGTAGAAAAGAATAACTGCTTTATTTCCACTTTTTAATTTGTGTAGGGTGCCACAGAGTAGTGTATTGAGTCCAGTGTTGTGATAAAATGTGTTTATAAATGCAACAAGCTCACTAAATTTTCCATTTGATAGTCTAAGTTTAAAAACTTACTTTAAAACGAGCAGCGTTACTAATGCAATACCTTTTCAAAGGCGTTTCGTATTTGTGTAGTCCATTTCAAATACCGCGGTACAATTACAGAAGAGAGCGGAAGAATGGAACGAGAAATAAATGAAAGAATGGAAAAGGCAGGTAGTATATTGAGTACAATGCGGATGATATTCCTAGGAAAAAGGGGGAGCACCTAAATACCTAAAGATATACAAATTGAAGTATTGAGAAGAGTGGTTAGGCCAACACATATGTACAGCAGCGAATCATAGATTTTAACAAAAAGATATGAATCGTGAGTCAGGTGGAAATGAGGTTTACTGAGGAGAATAGAAAATGAAAACAGAAAATACAGAATAAGACATTCAGACGACAGTTACAAATGGAACCTATCAATGAGAAAATGATTATGGGACAACTTTGATGGTTGGGACATGCGCCTCGAATGCAATATAATATAGCACATGTTTTAATTTGTTTTAAATCCATGATTTTTCCTTTAAATAGACTCAAACTTTTCTTTTATTGCTTATTTTTGACTTAGTTGAATCTGGAATTTTTTAATGAAATACCTATATTTATACTTAAACTTATTCCCGTTGTTTGGAGTTTCGTTACCGCACTGTCTCTACACACGCAATTTGCCTGCAAATGGGAAATTTTTTTGTTTTAGACTAGGATTGTTGAAAATATACATTTTTTTTTAATTGTGGCTGAACTTTCAGAATCAAATTCGCTAATAACGCAATTAATACCTTCATAAAATTAACGCAATTTAAATAGGTACCCCACTTTATTAAAATTGCCTCGGGTGATAATGGAACGCTCGGAATTTGTCTCGGCAGGCTAAGACCCTAAGGAGAACTTTTACAAAAACTTTTTTAATATTTGTTACTAAAGTATTAACAAGTGGATATTCAGTTCTAACAGTTTCAGCAACCTTATCTAATACAACATTTAATTTATATTAACATCATTTACGGGGAGGGGTCACCCATTTTCAAGTCATGTATTTCCTTTAGACAGCAATGCCTTTTATAGTTAAGTATTTCCAATTTCGAACAGTAAGCCTTTTGACAATTGTACGATTAAAAAAAAATTTTAATTGAAAAATGTTTGCATGCTTTTAAATTTTACAATATTAAACAAAAAATATATATAATGCAAGTAATCATAAATATTTATACAGTGTGTATCAGCCAAATGGAATAAATTCGATAATAATTAAATGGAAGGGTGTTCGAAAAAACGCTCGGACACGTTGATTGGGATTTTTAGTTGCGTATTTTTTCAAATAAAAAGTTTATATACAGTGTGTGTCATGTAAAAGTGGTCAATACCAACTTTCTTATTTTAAATGCAATACCCTGTCAAATATTAAATTTTTGGATTCTTTAGAAAATTTCAGACATATTTCATGTACAATATCCTATACCTATCTTCGACTGTTTCGGAAATATTAAAGGAAGATGATTTTTCGGTGAAATTCCGAACCAATTTGATGCATTTCAAGGACCTAATCAGCAAAAACACGACGTTATTGATGGTCGGTAGGCGTGAGTTCTTTTGTTAGCTGAACTTTAAAAGCTTTAAGACCGAAGCTTTTATGCAAAAAACGGTGTAATGTCGTTTGTGAAATGCCCAGTTCTAAGGATCGACGAGAAATGGACAAACTCGGGTTTTCCTCAACACTATGGGCTAGAACAGCAGTATTCCCAGTTGTTCTTGAGCGACGTGCGCGAGTTCGATTCTTCATATCACTAACTTGTCCCAACAGCTCAAATTTTTCCACCAGTTTCACAATTGCTGGCCGAGAAAATGTTTCACGACGGCCCAGAAATGCTTTAGTTTTGCGAACTGTTACCCTGTTACTGCGAAATTTTCACCATTTTTGTAGTGAATTTTAGTAACGTCAATGCATTGCTGAAGCGTATATCGTTCCATTTTTATTAACAGCGTAGTTTTTACTTGTCATCTATCAAGTAGTTACAGGTTGAGTCATGACAACTGTTAAAATGGCGGGCTATTGAAAATGAAATGTCTTATTGGAATACCTTTTATTTATAAAACTGTAATTAATTCACTTTGGTTTTTAAAATTAAAATAGGTAATAATACATATGTAGCTTCCAATATGTGGTTTCAATTATTACAATTTGCATTTCAACGTGAAACTTACCCTTATATATTGCAAAACATAAATTTTGCATTTTGGCACACAAACGTGTGGCAATAACATTTATGTTTATTACATTTTGACGCCCAATAACGTGGTGTATCGTTAAATATTATAATTTATATAAAAAACTATTGTTTACAATTGCAAATATAAAATAATGTAAAAGGTATTGAAGGGTGAAGAAAATAAATGATTTGAAGAAGACGGGAGCTCTCCCCCGAAACGTCGTAAATATAAATTAAATGTTGTATTAACTCAATGGTCGTAACTACTAGTTAAAAGAGTAAAGATTATAATTAGAACAAAACAACGAATCTATTAAAAAATAATAATAATAATAATATGATAATAATAATAATGGCCTTCATTTCCAACAGGCTAGTAGCCTAATAACAGGAAAATGCAAAATTATAAAACTGAGTTTGGACATGTGTGCAATAGATATAATGAAAATAAATGCTAAATCAAAGTAATGTATAAAAGTAAAGCAACTGAATCAAAAATCCCATCTTAATATATTATATATATTGAAACAAAAATCATTACAAATATATATACAGTATGCATACTAGGCAAACAAATCAATAAATTCATTGGCAGATCTGCTCAAAACGTAGATCGGCGTCCTCCTTACAACATTAGTCCGAGCCCTTGGCGTCACAAAGGACACATTGCACCTGGAGTTCAGACGGGGTACTAAAAAACACAAACGCTGCAGTAGTGAAGGACAGTCAACACTGTTACCGAGTAAGCCACGCAACATCCTACCACAAAGTTTCGTCCTCCTGACATGCAACGAGGACATATTATGCTCAATAAGAAGATCCCCTTGCGACACACCCTTCATCGGGTAAGCACCACTAATCTTGAAGGTCAGGAATTTGAGAAACTTCCGATGAACACGCTCCAACTTCAAGATCTCACAAGCATATATCGGAGACCAGACCAATGACGCATACTCCAATTTGCTCATAACATAAGCGTACTATATGGTTTTCAGTACAACTAGGTCACAGAAGTATTTGGAGATGCGGAATACAAACCCCAGTGATTTGCAAGCCTCCGAGCACACAGTAGTGATTTGCAGCCGAAAGGTGAGACAAGAGTCAAAAATCACTCCATGATCCCTAAATTCTCTCACCCTCCCCAAACTAACATCCTCGATGTGGTACATGGATTCGAAATGCAAAATAGATCGGGAGAAGGTCATGGTATGGCATTTGTCAATGTTTAGTCTTAATCCAAACCGTCTACACCACCCCTCCAGGAAGTCCAAATTTCGCTGCAGGCCACCAATATCCTCAGGGGAACGAATTTCAGAAAAAATTTTTATGTAGTCTGCATAGGCAAGCACCGGACAATCAATATGACAAACAAGGTCATTTATAAATAGTATAAACAGCAAAGGACCCAAATTAGATTCCTGCAGCACGCCAGACGTCAAAAAGAAATCATTAAAGGAATAGCCATTGTGTGTCGTGTAACAGCGTCTCTCAGTTAAGTAAGATCGAAATAGGTCTGTTGAAGCAGGAACCAAACCAAAGGAAGCCAGTTTATGCAACAATACACGGTGGTCTATAGTATCGAAGGCCTTTGAAAGGTCAGTATAAATAGAATGGAAAGGATTACACAAACACAGCCAGTGTGAAAGAAAAGGCAAAATGACAGAATTTAGTTTTTAAACCATGTAAGAAATACTTATAGAGAAGATAAAGAAAGATGCAAGAAATACTTAAAACAACTACTTCCAGAAACTTTCAATTAGAAGAAGTAAAGACAGTTAATATTTTAATTCAAAATTACTACAAAATTGTATTTTAAGTTATTTATGGATAAAACAAAAGAGTAAAATACAAAAAAGTTGTTAATTTAATTAAACATATTGTTGAGTATTTCCTTTCAACACATCCCTTTAACTCATAGCACTTAGCTTATCTGAACCCACTTGTGATACTCATTACATACATTACATTTAGACCTGAATGTACGTGAATGCATTTATTCAGTTAGAACTGGTACCGTTCTTGCTTTGATCTTGATTTCCTCCGACGACATTCCATTCGACATAGTCGAATGACACGCCATCTGCGCAAATTCAAAGAAAAAAAAGGGAACAGCCAACGCCACGCCATGTACAAAGACCCATCTTAATATATTACGCGAAGTTTACCTTACATGATGGTTCTTCATTTATTAAAGTCCACAAGAGGCGAACTAATTAAAGCTCCTCTCAATAATAGAACAGTTGCCGTACTTGTTTACCGAATACCTTATGTTAATCTCCTAAAGACCCGCGATAGGCGGCCACTTCATTTCCTGTATCTGAATGAGCTCCGTTTTCTGTCCACAATTTCCGACTCGGTCGGCAAATAAGATACTATTGCCGTGAAGCTTTTGATGGTGCCTGTGAGTGCGGTCGCACTAACGGTTTTTAATGTGATTATGTTCGATTCGCCTTGCAGGAAATTTCGAATCCACTTGCATTTAATGTCGCGCACTCATTCGCTATTAAACCCTTGATACTGAATAAGTTGGCAGGCAGCATACATTAGACGCCTGCTCGTTTATTAAATACAAATTGCTCTTTTATCTTGTATATTTATTTAGTTTATTTTATTTTTATGATAAAGAGATTAACGATTCACACACTTTTTATACCAGACACTCAGCAGAAGTTTTGAATTATCCGCCATTTTACACACATTAAATAAAGGTGGAAGGTAATGTTAGTATGGTAGATTTAGAAACATTCTGTAACATTGTTTTTGACTTATTTTCATTTGCATTATGGGTGTACTCAAAACAAGTAAATGACTACGACTATGTCTATACGAGGGTCATCTCATAAGTACTCGACCTGACCTAGAGATAGCGGTAGTTGTTTGAAAAATATCACTGTATTAGAAAGTACACAATCCATACAGCACATGTTTCAAATTTGAAGGCGCCACGTTCTTTAGTATTTATTTGCCAGCCATCGATATTGAACGTTTTCAGTGAATTTGTAAAAATGGAGAAAATTGGTCATCGTTACGTGATACAATACATTTATTTGAAAGGCCTCAGCCTAACCGATATAAAAGCTGAACTGGATTCTACTCTAGGTTAGTCTGCTCCTTCCTTTATAATAGTGTAATATAGGGTAGCAGAGTTTAAACGAGACTGTACGAGCTGCCAAGACGAGCATCGCATTGGTTGATCAAATAAGGTGACGACTCCAAAAATAGTGAAGAAAATCCACAAAGCAGTACTGGATGAGCGTTGACTGAAAGTGCGCGAGCTAGCAGATATAGTAGGCATTTCAAAAAGTGCGGTACATCGCATATTATCGGAAAATGTGGACATGAGAAAGCTGTGTGCAATATAGGTGACGCGTTTGCTCACATTCGAGCAAAAACTGGATTCTACACTGGGTGAGTCTGCTCCTTCGTTTACAACAGTGAAATATTAGGTAGCAGAGTTTAAACGAGGCCGTGCGAGCTGCCAAGACGAGCATCGCAGTGGTCGAACAAATGAGGTGACGACTCCAGAAATGATGAAGAATATCCTCAAAACTGTACTGGATTATCGTCGACTGAAAGTGCACGAGCTAGCAGACATAGTAGTCATTTCAAAAAGTGCGGTATATCGCATATGATCTGAAAATTTGGACATGAGGAAGCTGTTTGCAAGATGGGTACCGTGTTTGCTCGCACTCGTGCAAAAACACTGCTGTGAAGATGTTTCAATTGAATGTTTAGTTTACAGCATCAAAGCAAAAAACATAATAAAATACGAGGGAGCGTTTTTATATTCGCGGAATGGGGGACAAGGGGTGGAAATAAAAAAACCAAATTATTTTTCTTTTTCAATATATTCGCCTGCAAGACGGATACATTTTTCACATCTTTCAATTAATTTATTTATACCCTCATAAAAAAATGATTTCTCTTTATCTGCAAAATACGCCGAAACTGCCTCCTTGACTTCATCATCGGCAGTAAATTTTTTACCCCGCAGCTCTTTTTTCATTTTCGGAAACAGGTAATAATCACTCGGGGCCAGGTCTGAGCTGTAGGGTGGGTGATTCACAATTTCGAAGCCCACCTTATGCAGGGCAGCTAACGCAACGCGGCTGTTGTGAACGGACGCGTTGTCGTGCAAAAGCAGAACACCTTTTGTCAATTTTCCCCGTCTTTTCTTAATGGCTTCTTTTAGTCGCTCTAATATTGAAGCGTAATATTCTCCGGTTATAGAAACACCTTTATCTCTATAATCAATCAACAATATTCCTTCCGAGTCCCAAAATACCGTTGCCATGAGTTTCCCAGCTGATTGTGACACTTTAAATTTCTTGGGAGGTGCTGTGCCCTTTTTATGCCACTACATGGAGTCTTGTTTGGACTCAGGTTCATAATGATGAACCCAAGTTTCGTCTCCAGTAACAACTCCACTCAATACACCATCCTTGTCTTCATTACAGAGGTCCAAAAATGCACGCGAACATTCTACGCGCTGTTGTTTTTGCGGCGGCGTGAGCATTCTCGGCACCCATCTTACGCTGACCTTAGACATGCCGAGATGATCGTGTAGGATTTTAAAAATTGTTGTATCGGATGCTCCAACCATTTCTGCGAACTGTTTCTTCTTTAGTCGAGCATCTTCGAGTACAATTTGTTCAACTTTTTGGATAAGTGCTGGCGTAGTCACCTCAATGCTCCTGTCCGACCTCGGGTCGTCTTCAAGGGATTCCCTTTCTTGTTTAAATAAACTATGCCACTTGTACACCATGGTTTTTCCTGGACAAGAGTCGCCGTAAACCAATGACATCTCATTCATTATGGTCGCGACTGATTTTCCTGGCCTGGTAAGGAACTTTATAACGGCACGATATTCGATTTTTTCCATATTTCACTTTTCACTCCTGATTATGTTACTTGGTTGACGATAGCTCAAAGACTAACTGTCTAATAACAATGAAATTTCGTATTTATACTAATCATGAGTCGCTGCACAGGCCACGCCCCCAATGCGCCTACTCACCCCTCTACAACCCGCTCATTCCGCGAATATAAAAACGCTCCCTCGTACAAAAGAACAATCAAAACAAGTTCCAAAGAAGACAAAGACCGTTGCATCTGCAGGCAAGGTCATGGCATCGGTTTTTTGGGATGCGCGTGAAATAATTTTCATTGACTATCTTGAAAAAGGAAAAACTATCAACGGCGAGTATTATGCGAACGTATTGCAACGTTTTAGCGAAAAAATCATGCAAAAATGGCCGTATTTGGCTAAGAAGAAAGTGTTGTTTCATCAGGACAATGCACCAGCTCACAAATCCATTATTGCAATGGCCAAAATTAATGAATTATAGTTTGAATTGCTACCTCATACACCCTGGTCGCCAAATTTAGTCCCCTCGAATTAACTTCTGTTTCCAAACTGAAAAAAATGGTTCAGTAGTCAAAGATTTTCCAACGATAAAAAAGTGATGTCGGCATTTAAGGGCTATTTTGAGGAGCAAGACAGTTCTTATTATAAAAAGAGTATCGAACTTATTGAACATCGCTGGGAAAGGTGTATAGAGCTGAAAGGAGATTATATTAAAAAACAAATATATTTCTTTTCAAAATTTTTGTGTTTCCTTTGTTGGATCGGGTACTTGTGGGACCACCCTCGTATGTATTTTAAATTGCTAAAGTGGGACGGTAAAGCCCCTAAATTAAAAAGTCTAAAACGAAGGGAATGAATATAAATTACCTAAACTTCCACAACATTCATTAATTTTTCAATTAAATTTTACTTTATGACAATGTAAATTACAAAATCATATCACTATTAAAATCTATGATAACGGCTTAAATACAATACTGTCACAAGGACTCATTTGTGAAGAAAATTAACTCGTGAATTATGTTTGCATTAATTTCCATTTCAATTCTTCCAATTAACATAGGGTAAACATGAATTTAAGAGGGGTCACCCGTAACGTGTATAAACTGTTCTGCTAATGTCGGTTTTCACACGGACTCACCACCTAACGAAACGTCATAAATCACTTTCTTATAGAGTTATTAGCCACTGAAATTACAATTTCAAAAGGTTCGACTCTTACGTGCATATAACGTAGATAACGATCGACCATCTTAATGTATCAAAACATAGTTTCGAAAATGTATAAATCGTGCGGAATTGGTTGTATACAAACAACAGACGTATAATTCGAAAGTCGAGAACACTGAATACTGCATTATGGAAATATATGTTGCATAAAATAACAGTACCGGGAATTTATGATGAATTATAACATATAAATCTCTTAAATAATAACACGTTGTCGAAGCAATATTTTTATAGACCATGCAACGTTTGACCTTGTGATATTGACCTAATAAGAAAGCTTTTCTGTAGGTAGGCGGCTATATAATTAATTGGCACTACATTATTTCATACAATATTTGATGTAGTTATGAACGACTGAAATCCCGAAGGAAAAGTGTAATCTCGTAGGAAAAAATTATTGGTAAATTTGCATAAATGATAGCATACATGCGTTCGCAATTTTGTCTTAATAACATGAGACACCAACGGTTTACAAAAAATATTAAAGAAAATCAAAGCGGCTTGTTTAAAAATCAATTCTTTATTATTGGTGTTGCGATTGCGCAGGAGCGATAATTGTAAAAATAAACTTTACTCGTCCATCATAGAAATATACACGCAAAGGATAAGATAGAAGATAAAAGCAGTAGTAATGCACTACGCAACAAGCTCTAAAAAAATTGAAGAAGATAAACGTATTTGAAATTACAAATACTATTTAATTCTTAATCAGATTTTATATAATATAGTATGAAAAATACGTATAGCAGAGAAAGTAAACTAACAAGATTAACTGATAGTATTACCGATACTAACTGAATGGATCAAAAATAGTTTCAATAAAACATCTAAAGGCTGTTTCAAATTGCGGGATTTTTTTTAAGAATAAATAAAATATAGATGCCGCACTGAATTTGTCTGGGTATGTGGGCATTTAAAAAGTGTGATGTATGACATTTACAAAATTGGCTTCGTACACGGTACAACAACGCATTCAAATTGTTGAATTATTTTACGAAAATCAGCGTTCCGTGAAAAGAGTTTTTAGAAAATTACGTGAATTTTATGATTTACATAATCGTCCATCTGAAAGCACTATTGGTCGAATTATTAAAAAATTTCAAGAGACCGGTTCCGTGGAAGATCAAAAAAGTGAAAAATACATTCGTAGTGGTCGTTCACAGGAAAATATTGATTTGGTTCGTTAAAGTATTACTGAAGACCCTGAAATGTCCATTAGACGACGTTCACAACAACTTGGACTTAGTGGATCAACAACATGGCGTATTTTACAAAAGGATTTAGCTCTGAAGGCATATAAGGTTCAAAAAATACAGGAACTGAAGCCATTAGATCATTTAAAACGTCGTTCATTTGTCAATTTCATCAATGAATAACCAGCTCATTTTTCTCAAAAAATAATGTTTTCCGATGAGGCACATTTTGAATTTGGTGGCTATGTTTATAAACAAAATTGCCGTAACTGGGGTGAGGAAAATCCATGAGTTATTCATCAGAAACCTATGCATCCTAAATTAGTTACTGTTTGGTGTGCATTATGTTCAGGTGTTGTAATTGGACCTTATTTCTTTGAAAATGCTGCTGGTGAAGCTGTAACTGTCAATGGTGATCGATATCGTCGGATGATAACCGAATTTTTGTGGTCTGAATTCATGAATGTTGATCTAGAGGATATGTGGTTTCAACAGGATGGCGCTTCACCTCACTTTGCAGATGAATCAACGTGTAATCTCAAGAAGCGGTGATGTTAATTGACCACCAACATCATGTAATTTGACACCGTTAGACTATTTTCTTTGGGGTTATGTGAAAAGTCTGGTTTATGAAAACAATCCAGAATCAATTTCTGCTTTGAAAGGTGAAATTATTCGTGTCATTGGTGAGATAGAGCATCACTTATTTCAAAATGTTATTGAAAATTTTAACAAAAGATTGGACGTCTGTGGGCCTGCAAGAGGATGCCATTTGGCAGACGTAATTTTTCCCCAATAAATGTCATAACTGATACTTCAATTACCAATAAAAAGTTTTTGAAAGTGAATGCAAATTGTTTGTTTTATTTATTCTTTAAAAAAATCGCGAAATTTGAAACACCCTTTACATAGCGTCCACTAAAATTTACTGTAAATACGATCGTTACATGAAGGTGACCCTTACAAAATCTTTCTTTAACGATGGTAGTGGCCATAAGAAAATGGAAACGATGTAGAGCCGCAATGAATTAAATTAATTATATTGCCACGCATAAAATGAGAAATAAAGCTGTGAAACTGTGAAAGATGTGACAATAATCCAATTATAATATTTGCAGAATCCTTAAAATTGGAATATACAGTGGTTTATATCAAAATACGAACATAGTTAAAAAAATAAGGTGACAATCATATACGAGGGTGGTCCCAGAAGTACCCGACCTGACAAAAACGCACCAAAATTTTAGAAAGAAATATATTTATTTTGCAACATAATCTCCTTTCAGCTCTAAACACTTTTCCCAGCGATGTTCAATAAGTTCGATACCCTTTTTTATAAAAAGAACTGTCTTGCTCCACAAAATAGCCATTAAAAAATTAAAATTTTCGACCACAGCAATTTGTTCAATTTTGGAATAGGAGATAATCCGAGGGGGTTAAATCTGGCGAATAGAGTGCATGAGGTAACAATTCCAAATTTAATTTATTAATTTTGGACAATTTTGCAATAAATGACTTGTGAGCTGGTGCGTTGTCTTGATGAAACAGCACTTTCTTCTTAGCCAAATGCAGCCGTTTTTGCTTGATTTCTTCGCTCAAGCGTTGCAATAAGTTCGCATAATACTCGCTGTTGATTGTTTTTCCTTTTTGAAGATAGTCAATGAAAACTATTCCACGCGCATCCCAAAACACCAATGCCATGACCTTGCCTGCAGATGAAACGGTCTTCGCCTTCTTTGGAGCCGTTTCTCCTTTTCAGTCCATTGCTTTGATTGTTCTTTTCTCTCGGGTGTGAAGTGATGGACCCATGTTTTATCCATGTTTACAAAATGGTGCAAAAATTTTGCATCGTTGCTGCGAAACTTCGCTAAACACTCAATTGAAACATCTTCACGACAATGTTTTTGCTCGAGCATGAGCAAACACGGCACCCATCTTCCACACAGATTTTTCATGTCAAAATGTTCAGATAATATGCGATGTACCACACTTTTTGAAATGCCTACTATGTCTGCTATCTCGTGCACTTTCAGTCGACGATCATCCAGTACCGCTTTGTGGATTTCTTTGGCCATTTCTGGAGTCGTCACCTCATTTGTAGCTCGTACGGCGTCGCTTAAACTTTGCTACCAATATTTCACTGTTGTAAACGAAGAAGCAGACTCACCCAGAGTAGAATCCAGTTCAGCTTTTATATCGGTTAGGCTGAGGCCTTTCAAATAGAAGTATTGTATCATGTAACGATGACCAATTTTCTCCATTTTTACAAATTTACTGAACACCTTAACTATTGATGTCTGCCAAACATATACTGAACAACGTGGTGTCGTCAAATTTGAAACATATGCTTTATAGATTGAGAACCTTCTGGTCCCATAAGTAACCGGCCTGACCTAGAGATGTCAGGCCGGTTTCTTATGGGACCACCCTCGTATATGAACTCCAAAATGAACCCATAACGAACCACCATCTTTAAGTAAGTTTCTCTTAAAAAATTGCTATAATTTCACGAGCCATAACTTATTGTTGCTTTTTCTGACAGTCTATCGCACGTAATTTATAAACCTTTTGTTTAAATCGTGACTGAAAATTCAAAATAATTCTTGATCTAATATTATCAAGCAAAAATTAATGCTAAAAGATTTAGAGGTATTTAAATTGTAGCGCCTAAAGGACTGGTCCTGCGAAACAGAACCGTTAAGATAGTTAAATAATATTGAAAATTACAACGTGGTGCTTGATAAGTTCATGAAGTGCATCCAGTTACGCAAAATTAAGTCAACTCTTGAGGAAACTCGAATAATATAACGTTAAGTGCTCCGGCTTGCGCTTTTTCGCCGCACGATGGACCTCCCTTGAAACTTATCACATCTCATTTAAATTACAGTCTTTATAGGAAACGTGGTAACTTAGAATTCGTAAGGGAGACAGTACATAGTTTCCGCTAAGTTTAAAACTTTAACATTTTTAAATGGGCGATCCTCCGATTAAATCAGATAAGGTAGTTTCCACTCGGGAACCTCACGTAGTCTAATAATTGTTTCTCTAGAAGCGATTTCCAGTTTGAAATTAGTTTCGTATGAAATTAATATCTTTATATACTGCTATCAAGCAGGAGGGAGAAAGAAGGTATCGGAGATAAAAAAAGGACGGAATAGAGCACGCGATGAGTTCAGATACGTAGTTAAATCTAGAGTGAATAAAATTAAAGAAGTTATATCAGTGATATTTAATTAGGAAACGGAAATACAAAACACTTTATTTCGCCCGCGTTTGCAATTCCCGTGCGATTAAATTAAATTATTTCAAACAGATCCGATAGAAATTAAATTGAATATATCTGATGGAATGGGCTATATTTCGGTGGGGGAAATTAACAAAAGCACCACGGTTATACGCGTATATTGCGTTTGGGTAATACAAACGCTGCATGGACTGATAAATCGTTGGCATTTCTTCTGGAATGATGTATGGTTTTTGTTATAGATTCGTGAATTATGTTGGATATTTAATGTGAAATTTATTTTCCCTTCAAACCGGGATTCTTGTCTTTCATCGATAAGTGATTAGTAATTGTAAAATTAGGCACTTACAATCTTTTAGCAACAGAAGGAACATTATGTATACAAACAAGAAATATAAAATTAACTACCTGCGTAGAGTGGAGGTTCCCATTTCTTTCACTAATATTTATTGGATGAAAATGAAATCGAATGTACGGGGATAGTTTGACAAATAGTGAGAATGGCACATAGGTGGCGCTCTAATTGGTAAAACAAATGCACTATAAATTAGGTTGGCTATTTATATGTTTACATTCCGGTATTTAGATAAATCGGTTGATTAGTTTATTTTTGACAGCCGATTGAAAAAGAAGCAACAAGTTGTTCTGTTAAGATGGAAAATGCAGAGTAACGTGCGGTGATTAAATACTTCATAATTAATGGTATGGAAGCTACCGAAATAAAAGATGAGTTACGGGAAACATTAGATGAATCTGCTCCATCATCCGCCACAATTAGTAGATGGGTAAATGAATTTAAACATCGTAGAACAAGCTGTGTTGATGAGGCGCGCTCTGGAGCACCCAAAATCGTGACTTTTAAGGAAATGAATATAAAAATCCATAATATTATTACGCAAGATCGACGACTCAAAGTGAGATCTCTCTCACTTTGCAGACATGGTAAACATTTCAACAGAACGCGTACACCACATTTTAACGAAAGAATTGGGCCTTTCCAAGCTTTCGGCAAGATGGGTGCCGCGATTGCTTACGACTGATCAAAAGTTCACTTGTTTGCGCATTTCCAATGAGTGTTTGGACCTTTATAAGCGGAATTCAGTTGATTTTTGTAGGTGATTTGTTACTTGCGATGAAATTTGGATACATTACAGTACACCCGAAACTAAACAACAGTCGAAACAATGGTTAGAACGTGGTTCTGCACCTACAAAAACAGCGAAAACCACTTTATCGCCAAAGAAGGTGATGACATAATTTTTTTGGGATTCAAAGGGCATTTTGCTTATTGATTACCTTCAGAAAGGTGCCACAATAAATGGACAATATTATACAGAACTTCTACGAAAATGAAATGTTGAGATTCGTACTAAACGGCCAGGAATGGCAAAGAAAAGATTCTGTTTCACCAAGATAACGCTCCCTCGCATACCAGCACAGTTGCCATGTCCAAAATCCACGAGTTGCATTTCCAAGTAGTACCGCATGCGCCTTATTCGCCGGATCTAGCCCCTTCCGACTTCCGCCTTTTCGCAAAATTGAAAACGGGATTAGGTGGAAAGAAATTTTCGTCTGACGGCGAGCTTATCATCTTCATAAATGAGTATTTTGCAAGACTTACGGAATCGCATTTTAGAGATGGCATAAGGGCATTGGAGCACCGTTGGAATAAATGTATTGCTCTTTTAGGAAAATATATTGAAAAATAAAAATTGTTTTGTATTTAAAAAATTCGTTTTTCTTTTCCATTCTCACTACTTGTTAAACTACCCTCGTAGTCAATAATAATCTTTATTTGTCAGAAGGAACTCTATAAACTACAAACACCAATCCTATGATCAGAAGCTCTCGGGAATATTCGCAAAAAGAAGGCGGAAATATTTTAGTCGAACACATAGGTCTTTGTGGTCGTAGTTACATACGCTTTGTAAAGGGAAAAAACCATATCAGTTCTTGTAAACACATTTTTTTCAAGAGAATTTTATTTCATATCTAATTTCGTTTCATTTTATTTAAAACTTTGTCTATTTTTTATTAATTAAATATTCTAAATGAGATGAAATCATCGAAAAATAGATGAAATTGTTCTCTATTTTTCAAAAATTGTTTAAAGACATCGCAAACAGAGTAAGTTACGGATCTAAAAAAATCAAACGCATAATTTTAGAAAGCACTACTCGTCATGACACCGCTGTTAATGACGACGCTAAAAAGGTCCGAAATTATCTCCTACTCCAACAAAATAAAGGGCAGAGTCAACCTTGTTGATCTAACGGTATCAACATACATATGTAGCAATCAAAGAGATGGCTGTTGACGTTTTTCTTCGATATAATTGATGTGGCAACTCTGAACGCGTTTATTGTTTTTACATTCAAATTTTAACGCTGATGTCACTGACAAATGCAGGATCTCTCTGAAGGTGTTAGCAAAGGAACTGGTAATACCCTATATGGCAAGACTTAATGTGGAAAACCTTCGATCAACCATGCTCTTGTAATTCTGTATGCATGTTAGCTGTGACATTTAATGGAACATTATTCAATATTTCCTCCAACACATTAACATATTCGTTTGCATTTATGGTATCCGGAAGAAATATTGGTCCTACAATTTGAAGGATGCCTAGCCAAATATTCAGAGAAAGCTTTCTTTGGTGTTAATAGTCTCGAGCAGCTCTGGAATTTTCATCCACCCTTACATGGAAATTGTGATTTTTGAAGACATCATCTCTTGCGAACGTGCATTCTCTGCTCCGTAAAATAAATGATAAATTGTTTGGGTCTTTTTTAATTCTGTTTAAAATTGTATTTCATAACATTATTCTTTGCAAATTGTCATTTTAGTATAATGACTGTATTTTTGTAATATGGAACGGTTTTAAATGTCTATTAATAAGTTCTGAAATAATCGTTGCCTTGCTTGGAATGTTCATTTCCTGGGATATTTTTCTAGTGCTGCAAGTAGGATAGTGATGAATAATATCGAAAACTCTTTGCCTTGGTCTACCTGCATCACGTAGACAGGTAACAGATATGCCTATTTCACAAAGTCTCAAATCCAATCTTCGAAATGTATTTGTAATTGCAGGTGTGGATACCGTATTCTACATTCGTTTTTGCCGAGTGCATTTCTATTGCAAAACCCAAATTCCATACACCTATCAGTGTATTCGTTGAAAGTGTACAACACAAATTGCTTGGCATATCACAAAAATGAGGTTAAGTAATGATAGTGAAAATAGAGAACTTTAAACTGACATAGGCAACATTTGACATAATTATTTTTAAGTTACAGGTATTATTCTGAGTCAAGATTGTAATATGTACCTTAACGTAACAAAGCAATGTTTGAAGGCAACATTTTGGCATAAAACAATTGCATAGTTTTATTTGTTAGTAAAAAACATGGTTTTCCACAGAATGTTTAAATATTTGAAATATTTTTTGTCTCATATTTTCAATGTTTGTGGTCTGGTGTAACTAAGCTAGGAAAAATACTGCATTTCTGCATTAGAATTATCGTCTTAGAATTAATCATGGAATCGTCCTATCTGATGACTGTCTGCAAATCTTTGGCTATCGTATGTAAGCAAGTAGGGTGGTCCCAGAAGTACCCAACTTAACAAAGAAAGCTAAAATTTGGGAAAGATACATATTTACTTTTCAACATAATTTCCTTTCAGCTCTATACATCTTTCCCAGCGATGTTCAATAAGTGCAATACCCTTTTTATAATAAGAACTGTCTTGCTTCTCAACATAGCCAGTAACTGCCGACATCACTTCTTCATCGTTGGAAAATCCTTGACCATTGAGCCATTTTTTCAAGTTTAGGAACAGAAAATTATCCGAGGGGGGCTAAATCTGGCAAATAGGGTGCTTGAGGTAACAATTCAAACTTTAGTTCATTAATTTTGGCCATTGCAATAACGGATTTGTGAGCTGATGTATTGTTTTGATAAAATAGCACTTTCTTCTTAGCCAAAGCGACCGTTTTTGCTTGATTTCTTGTTTCAAACGTTGCAATAAGTTCGCATAATACTCGCCTTTAATAGTTTTGCCTGTTTCAAGATAGTCAATGAAAATTAGTCCACGTGCATGCCAAAAAACCAATGCCACGACCTTGGCTGCAGATGAAACGGTTTTCGCCTTCTTTGGAGCCGCTTCTCCCTTTCGAGTCCATTGCTTTGATTGTTCTTTTGACTAGAGTGTGAAGTGATTGACCCATGCTTCACCAATGGTTATGAAACGGCCCAAAAATTCTGCTTTGTTGCTGTGAAACTTCGCTAAATACTCAATGGAAACATCTTCACGACACTGTTTTTGCTCGAGTGCGAGCAAACGTGGCACCCATCTTGCACACAGCATTCTCAAGTCCAAATTTTCAGATAATATGCGATATACGGCACTTTTTGAAATGCCTACTATGTCTGCTAGCTCGCGCACTTTCAGTCGACGATGACCCAGTACCGCTTTGTGGATTTTCTTTACCATTTCTGGAGTCGTCACCTCAGTTGGTCGACTATTGCGATGCTCGCTTTGGCAGCTCGTACGGCCTCGTTTAAACACTGCTACCCAATATTTCGCTGTTGTAAACGAAGGAGCAGACTCGCCCAGAGTAGAACCCAGTTCAGCTTTTATAACGGTTGGGCTGGGGCCTTTCAAATAAATGTATCGTATCACGTAACGATGACCATTTTCTCCATTTTTACAAATTCACTGAAAACGCTAACTATTGATGGCTGCCAAATAAACGCTAGACAACGTGGCGTCTTCAAATTTGAAGTGTATGCTTTACAGACTGTGTGCTTTCCAATACGGTGATTTTTTTCAAATAACTACCGCCATCTCTAAATCAGGCCGGGTACTTATGTGACCACCCTCGTATTAATATTCCGCTCTAAAGTTATTTAGTTCTCTGATTGTTTTAAAAACTTCTACAATTCAGTCACATCAGAAAGAACAGTACATTTTCAAGGAGAATAATTAAACTTTTCTTAATCACGTTCCAGTTGCGACTACAAAGTAGACGTTTCATCTGCCTAAGACCCGATACAAATTTCAAAAAAAAAATTTCAATTATAAAGTTTCCTCTTTATTTTTAATTGGATTGTTAATTTTGTTCTGTACAAAAGAAGTGCACGAGGTAAGTGTCAGCTGGATGTTGCTTTTAAAAGTTGTACCTTTCTTTTATTTCCCCTCAAGCACACTTAACAAGTTTTTTTTAATGTTTGTAATTACCTTTGAAGCTAAATATTTTTCTTCTAATTTCGCGTTTGATTACGACTGCCTTGCGAAAACTGAGCGCGTGTTTTTTTTTTGCTCAACATTATTCGACTCGGACGTGTAAAAATTCCCTCTGTTCTTTCCGAGTCTTAATCTAGAAATGGAAAAAAAATACTTTAATTAAGTCAAGCTGTGTGGAACAATTTTCCACTGAAAACTAATTCTTCGCTATTAAACATCTTTATTTCAACGTGGATAGATGTTGAGCTTAAATAACAAGAAACAATTTTGAGCGATTGCACTGATGCTAGTATTCACAAAGGAAATCAACATAACATTTTATTTAATCACTTAAAGCTGATACATAATCCCTTTCAACATTAATGTTCATAATCCGTATACATATTTCGACAATTAAGTTGTTATCATCAGCAGATAATTAAACGGTGTCGCGCCTGGAAAACTACGGCAAAAACTCGCACGAAAACTCTATACTGTGAAGGCTATAACGCACACTATACAGAGTGCGTTCTGGGGTTTTTACAGTAATTTGCCAGGTGTGACACTGTTTAATTATCTGCTGTTTATGACAACTTAGTTGTCGAAATATGTATACAAAATACGAAAATTAATATGAAAAGGGGCCTTAAGTAATTACGTTAATCAACCAGAGGCTCCACCAAAATGACCATAACAGTTCATGAAGACAACAAAAAGCAAATGAATAAAAGGGAACATGATTTCAAAAAAATTAAAATCGGCGCATAAAAACAAAGAAAACTAAAAGAGAGGATACTGCAAACGTAAAATTTTTGCGATAAAGCGGGAACAAGCTTTCGCAGGAAATAAAAAGTGCTAAACAAAAGAAATAAAAATAGACAATTTGTGTGTGAACTTGGCCGAGGTATTAAAAAGGTTAAACTTGAAGGGAAGTTGGGAAATTACTAAAGAATTACTAGGGAAGAGAATGAGAATAGATGATATGAAGTAAGAAGAATTTGAAGAGATCGGTTGATATG